>CBVK0102723667.1:0-14798 GCA_900067695.1 Picea abies
ATCAAGCTCTTCATTCATTGCTCTAATCCAATCATCATGCTGGTTGGCTTCATCAAAATTTTTGGGTTCAGTCATAGATAAAAAAACAACATGAGATTGTTCCGAGTCTTTAATCAATTTCCTTCTTGTTTGAACTCCTTTATTTATATCTCCAATTATCTGATTTTCAGGATGATTCTTTCTAACAATTTTGAGAGGTGATTTTGCTTCTTTCTGCTGATTTGTGTCAGCTTGAGTATTCGTATCTTCATCTGATTCAGATTCTTCTCTTTTTGATCCTTGGACCTGTTCATCTTCTTCTTCAACTATATCTTCTGTGCTTGGTTCAACACTGCTTATATTTCTGACCGGGATTTATTTATCAACTTTTATGTCTATACAATCAACCAGTTTATGCAGTCTTTTATTGTAACATCTATACCCTTTACTGTTTGTAGCATAACCCAAGAAGATACCTTCATCAACCCTGTCATCATATTTGCCAATATTTTCATCATTGTTCTTGATATAACATTTACTCCCAAAGACTTTAAAATGCTTGATTGAAGTAGGTCTTCCAAACCATAGTTCATAAGGAGTCTTGTCACTGTGTGGCTTGAAATGTTCTTTGTTAAGGATATGAACGACTATATGAATTGCTTCTACCCAATATGTCTGAGGTATGTTCCTTTCATTTATCATTGATCTTGTCATTTGCTATATTGATCTATTCTGCCTCTCAACAACTCCATTTTGCTGTGGAGTCCTTGGAATTGTGTACTCTCTTTCGATCCCATGTTTATCACAGAACTCTTTGAATTTCCATGAACTAAACTCTCCTCCTCTATCAGACCTTACTGCGTTTAACCTTTTTCCTGTTTGATTCTTAGTCAGAACCTTAAACACTTTGAATTTTTCAAATGCTTCAGATTTTTCCTTCAAAAAGGCAACCCATGTTAGTCTAGAATAACCATCAATAATCAACATAAAATAATTTTCTTTTCCTGTGCCTTCTTTCCTTGATGGTCCACATAAATCCATATGTACTAACTGGAAAGGTTTTTCTGTTGAAGGAAAGTTTTTAGATTTGAATTGAGTGCGAGTAAGCTTTCCTATCTGGCAGGGTTTACAAAAAGATTCGTATGGCTTTGATATCTTCAGAATATCTTTTACTGCCCCATTGTTTCTGAGCTTGATTATATGATCAAAATTTAGGTGTCCAAGTCTCCTATGCCACAACTAACTTTCATCATACTTGCTTAAGTGACATTTTTCTTTTTCTTCTTTTAACAAATAGACATTGTTTTCCGTTCTTATCCCTTTTGCAACTAGCTGTCCTGAATTCACAAATTTTATTCTACAGTCTTTAGAGGTAAAAACGACTTCACATCCTCGATCACAGACTTGACTGACACTAAGTAGATTATGTTTTATACCTTCTACAAACAACACATCTTTATCTTTCCCTTTGCCATTACTTAAAATTACCATTCCCTTACCTTTTATTTTTTCTGGTGCATCATTTCAAAAAGTTACATTCCCTGATTTGCTTTCACTTAGAGTTAGAAACTTACTTTTGTCTCCAGTCATATGTTTGGAACATCCACTGTCAATATACCAAGGATTTATTTGTCTTTGGGCTAATAACAGTAGTCCACACTTGTCATCTGCTTTCTTCTTCCAAACCTTGACATTTTCAGCAGTGGGGATCAAATCTGGCTTGTAATTCCTTAAGCGACAATCTGCAGCTTTATGTCCATAGTTGTGACATATGTAACATTCTGGTTCACTAAATAACAAATCATAATGATTGTTATGCTCACAATTGTTGTTGTGTTTCACCTGTGTCCTTATCCCAGTCATCACATGATTTATAGTCTGTGATTGTTTGTTGCTTGGTTGTCTCAATCTTTATGGTGGCAGATAATTATTCCTTGAAAAACTTGATTGCTCATATCTAAATCTTAAAGAACAATTTATAGCTTTGTGACCAAAGTTAGAACAGAAAAAACAATAACCATAGAAAAAACCTTTGTACCTTGAAAAAGTCTGTCTTCTTTGAGGAGATCGATTTCTTTCTTGCCGATAATCTCTCTGATCTACAGATTCGGTTCTGGTACTTTTTCTTTCATTCCTTCTTGGTGGATGATTTTCTTTCTTTGTTTCTGCAGAGTGAGTGTTGTCAATGTTTGAGGATTTGACAAACTTGATAGGCTTTGTATTACGTGGATGATCACTACTTGATCCTTCTCCATACCCCAATCCAACTTTCAACTTTGGGTTTCTTTGCTGATTTAGAATGGATGTTAATCCTTCTGAAGCTTTAATACTTGACATATTTTGGTGATACAATCCCTTAAACTTCTACATTTCTTTTCCGGTTTTTACTATCTCTTCTTCTAAGGCTTCACACCTTTCTTTCTTCTCTGATAACTGTTGTTTCAGAATGTCTTCTATTTTCTTTGTCTCTTCTAACTCCACTTTTAGTAGAGAAAAGTCTTCATCAGGTTTTTTGTCATTCATTTTAAACTGCATCAACAATCGTTTTTGTTTTCTCTTCTTACATCTGAGTCTGTCAATTTCTTCCAAGGCACTGATTAATTCACCTTCCATATCCACCACAACTTCTTCATCATCCATTTCACCTCCTGTGAGTTTATCATCAAGATCTCCCATATCCATAAGCATAAAGTCATTCACTTTGTCTTTGCAGGATAACTCACTATCTATGTCTTCTGAGGAGTCATCATTGTTTTGACACAAACTCTTCTTTTTACTATACTTCTTAAATTTGTAATTCTTTTCATCATGAGAGTTCTGGTCGTTTTGACCATTTTTCTTGTGGGGACACTTAGATGCAAAATGGCCTATTTTACCACAGTTAAAGCATTTGAAGGGCAACTTGCCTTGATATTTTCCTAATCCTTTTTTTAACCTTCTCACAAATTTTGCCTCAATATCATCTAATTCTGAATCAATATTCTTGTCTGCTTTAAACGATGCTTCTTTAGTAATGGATTTATCTTTGCTAATTCTCATTTCATATGCAGTTAAATTTCCTAGAAGTTTATCAATGGACAGAGTTTTAAGATCATTTAGTTCTTCTATTGCAGAGACTTTTGGATTAAATTTATCAAGCAAAGATCTTAAAATCTTCTGAACTAAGAGTGATTCTTCAAACTTCTCACCACTAAGAGTGATTCTTCAAACTTCTCACCAAGACCCTTCATGGCATTCACAAGTTCTTCAACTCTTAAAAAATACTTGCTAACTGTTTCATCTTCATTCACCTTTAGTTGTTCAAACTTCAACCTAAGTGTTTGAAGTTTGACTTCTTTTACTTTCTCATTTCCTTCATAGCTGCTAATAAGTTTATCCCACATTTCTTTGGCAGTTTGAAGATGCATCACCTTTACAAACTCGGCTTCTGCAAGTCCATTCAAGATAGCATTCATTCCCTTAGCATTAAATCTAAATTCTAACTTATTATCCTTGGAAGCTAGCACAACAAGATTTATGTATCCAGTCTCTACTACATCCCAAACATCATCACCTAAGGCCATTAAGTATGTTCTCATTCTAACCTTCCAAAAGACAAAATTTGTTCCATCAAACAGAGGAGACTTACTGGCTAAAGTCCCTTCATGACATGTCATGTTTAAGCTTATAGATCTACCTTTAAATAAAAGGAACCCGCTCTGATACCAATTGTTGAAATTACTAAGACAATTGAGAGGGGGGAGGGTGAATCAGTTGTTATTGTGCTTAAACAATTTTAAGTCTATTAAAACATTCTTAATCTTTCTTCAAGTGATGATCAATATTATACAACATATGGACAACATAAATAATGAACATCAGTCACACATAAGATATACATAGAGACATATTTTCACGAGGAAACCCATAAAGGGAGAAAACCTCTTCTTCTTCGAAATGATAGGCAATCTTTTAAGTTCTATACATCATCTATAATTGAACACCAACTCAATGTGAGGCTACTACCTATGTTTTACAAGCTCCAACTTGTTTGAGAGAACCAACTAGAAGGAAACACCAAGTCCCTGAGTGTTCCAGCACCAACTTCTAGTTACACAGGCTCCAATCTGTATAATAGAGAACACTTGTTCTCCCTTGCACCACCCTGCCACCCTGGTTTCTCTGGCTGCAACCAGATGGAAGATACAACTCCCTGTGTTCAAGCACCCACTTGAACCTCTGAGGAAAAGAGTCCACCCTAGCACCTCCCAACCATCCTTATTACAAATAAATGATTGAATAACCAACAACACAGATAAGTCAATTCTTACCACTTTTTTATTGTTCTGCAATTCTTCTTTGCTACACTATTCTTCTGCTCATATTTGTCTTGACTTGCTGTCTCTTTCTATCTCTTCTTTCTCTGTCCTTCTCATGCTCTTTGATATGTGCACATTCTGCTGTCTTCACCTTTTCTCCTCTGTTCAACTTCTGTTCCTTATCTCTGAGCATTCTTCACACTGCGCATACTGTAATTTTACCTTTCCACAGTTCAACTCATTTTTCAGTCAGAACAACCAACCACACACAATCACTTCGTGTTTCTTTTATGCACTGCAACCCCTTCAGTTACTTCTCAAATCCATAGAACAACGCTTCAACAATTGAAACACCAACCGCCCAAGAACCATGATTCGGTTTTGATAACTGAATCGTAACTGAACAATTAATCATGAAGAACAACAATAACCCTTCGATCATATTCCTAATTAACCTGCACCGTTGGATTATAAATGACGGGTCTCGCGCTTACTCGATATTCCCACTGGCTATGACCACGGGCCTAATCAAAATGTCTTTCGCATTTCGGCAATTCTTGTGATGAGATATCTGGACGCTCCATGTCGTGATCCCCGAAACTCCGAAAAAGGAGCTTAGCTAGAGTAGCTTCAATCATTTCGGCATTTTGACATTCCTGTGGTGAAGTGTTTTGACACTCCAACTCCCGGTATCCGAAACCTACACCAAAAGGTGTTTTTTGCATTTCGACATTTCAACATTCTTGTGGTGAAGTGTTTCGACACTCCAACTCTTGGTATTCGGAACTCCGAAATGGAGTCAGATCACTGGTCCGGTATTTCGTCGTTTCGCATTTCGACATTTCAACATTTTGACGTTTCGACATTTCTATGATGAAGTGTTTCGACACTTCCAACTCCCGGTATCCAGAACTTCGAAATGGAGTTAGATCAACGGTCCGGTATTTCGACGTTTCACATTTCGTAACTTCGGGACTCCTGTGATGAAGAGTCTCGACTCTTGATTCCTCCAACTCCCGGTATCCGAAACTCTGAAATAGAGTTTAGCTTCTGATACCCAAAATGGAGTTTAGCTTCTGATCTTTCCATGCAATCATCGTTGTGCTACTGGTCGTGATCTTTGCCATCAATGACAAACACGCATACTCTGCCTCTGTCTGATAACATGCCAACAAACCCACGACCTCCATCACCCCATGGTACCCTACGAAACTATCTGTTATAACTATTCTATACATTGAGATAAAAAAAAAGTGGGGGAAGAGAGTAAAAAATAAATGAAAAATAAAAAATTATTAATAGTGAAATTGAAAGAGATACGAAGTTACTAATTTCTATCTGATCCGTGGACTGAATCCAATTTAGTGAGATTGTTAATTCAAATCATTTTTCATCGTGAATGTCTTATAAAGCTCTTTGATCTTAGAATTATGTAGTACAACCCATAACCTCTAGTATGTTCTTTGAAATATTTTTTAAAACATGTTAGTATGTTATAGTTTTAAATTAAATATTATAAATGTGCATATTAAAATATTACCACTTTCTTGGGTGCTTTTTGCATGGATGTTTTGGAACATCGTCTTTGAGACAATCTACACGTGTTGGTGTACATATTCCAAATTTACTTTGAGTAATGTAATTATCCACACCTAATTAATATTCATGAATGAGGTATTATTTTGGGGATATTAAGGTTTAATTTTAAGTTTCATGGTTGTTGATTTTTTTTTACAAAATATTAAATTGGTGCTTATATTAACACATTCTTTTGCAATGAGATATTTCTTCTTTTCTATTAACCTATTCTTTTGAATGGAGATATTTCATTGTTTCCCATCTCACTATGTTATTTTATAATTTCTATTTAAAATGAAAATGTTAATATATAGTATCAATATATTATACAAAAGTATTTTTTTTTTTAATCAAGTTAGTTTTTGTAATTACAAAGCAGAGTATCAACACTGGTGTCGAGGCTACCATGAGAGGAAACCAACCCCATCACCAAGTGTAGAAGTTCCAACAATATGTATTGCAGTAGCTATATATATACCGAGTTACAAAGTTTGGCTTGATATGAAAAGTTCTAAGTATATAACTGTAACAAAAAGAGTAGGCTTGCAACCTTGCAAACCAAGTTATGTCTGTGTAAACCAAAAAGTAATAGGCCATACAAACTTAGTTAGAAACATAATTGTAAGGGAAGGGATGGTTCGACGAATCTGGCCATTTAGGAGCCATGATAGTCTAGAGAAGCTCCTCCTCACTGTGTCGCTGCTTGGGATCTTCATCTCTAGAGTCCAATAGCCAGTCCAGGCATATTTCCATCAACTATGACCAGAATTTCCGCTCGTCATTGTCTCGACGGAGAGCTCAAATAACGTTGCGTTGCACTTATGTGAAGACAGGGTGGGGTGGTGGAGGGGGATGAGAGCTTGAGGCTTGGACATCGTCGGGAACAAAATTGGTGGGAGTGGAGGGAGGCAGAGCGGGGGTGAGTTTTTCCTCAAAATCAGTGGAGGTCGAGAAAGCATGATGAGGCTCCATTTGCGAATGGAAAGCACAGTTGTAGCCAATGAAGGACAAGCTACAAGAAGTGTGGATGTGAACTAGAGAGCGGTTTCCACTGACATGTTTGGGATGGCCTCTCTCACGAGGCATGAAATAAATCTAGGGAAGACGAAGTGGAAGACTGAGTGGAAATTCATGAGGCAACACGACGATGATATCGAACTAGAGAGAGGCGAGACTGAAAATGAAAATCCGTTGATGGTCTTATGAGCCCAGAGCAACAAGCGGTGGGGTAGGTAAGAGTGTCATGATGCAGAGAGAGGAGTGGGAGGACAAGGTTCATTCACTTCAATTCCAACGTGCAAAGGGCGATGAGGATCAGGGCCATGATCAAGGATCAAGTGAATGGATTGATCCTCAGTGAATGAGTGTTGTTGTTCATCAAGCTCGAGGGAGGATGAAACGACGTCGGCTTGTCCATGTGGCACCAGATTGATCTGGGTTGATAACACCCCATCCAGGGTACAAAAGTAAAATATTAAACCATATATATACATATGTATATAAGTCAGTTTACATATTTCAAATTTACTTTGGACAAGGTAATTATCCACACCTAATTAATATTCTTTGTATGGATGGGGAATTATTCCGAGGGATATTGATGTTTAATTTTAAGTTTCAAGGTTGTTGAATTTTTTTTTCACAAAATGTTCATAAAATATCAAATTGCTACTTATGACATATTCTTTTGCATTAAAATAGTTTTTTTTCTCACATTCAAGAAAAGTAAGATGTTAAACCATATTTCATAATTTTTTTACATTATTTTGTAATTTGTGATTTCTTCGATCTAAAATAAAAATGATAAAAATGTTGCTATATATAAAAATCTCATTATAATTTAGTTTCAATGTATTATTAATACTCATTTTACATTATTTTTATAAAAATCTCATTATAATTTAGTTTCAATGTATTATTAATACTCATTTTACATTATTTTTAAAATTTTCTTTTCTCAATTTAAATTAAAATATTGGTATATATCATAGATCCATTATAATCTAACCCGAATAGGGTGTTAACGGATGGGGAGGTGACCGTGTTCGCAGCCACCACCATGATTCACATTGATGACATGTAGAGGGCAGTTCTAGGTGTTGAGCTCCGGTGTCAAGCGGTGAAGAGGTGACAAGGGAAGGAGTACGAGACTCCTCCCACTAATGGAGAGCATAATGGGTCCGATAGCCAAGGTTACGAAGCGATACAATTCGTGGTTATCCATGAATGCCAAGAGGAGGGGAAATCGTGTAATGAATGCTGATATGAGCTTGAGGCCATCATTTCTCGACGAGGCGAGGTAGGATGGTGGACAATGAAATTTCCCCTTTTGAAGGAAGGAGTAGTTGACTATATGAGGAGCAATGACACGTTTAAGAGGTTATGCAATATACTTGGTCTATAGATAGTGGAAAACATGGAGTCAAGACCTTAATGAACCCTGAACCCTGGGTGCTTGCCTACCTTGGTTCCAAGTAATCATGTCTGCATTGTTTAGTACTTTACTTTAATTTTTGTCCGGGGTGTGTTGATTTCTTTCCACCCTTAGCATTGTGGGCACTTGATTGTTTGGGTTGATTCTGGTTGGTCTTTGGCTTGCCCTTGGGAGGAGCGCAAAAGATTTGTTTGTGCTACACAATTGTTGGCTTTTTACTTGTTTATTTCCTGTCGGGTCTGTGGTGGTGTTAAAGGGGTTGTCAATTTTTTGTTGGAGACTTTTCTTTTTGGCCACGGTGACTACCAGGTCTGGTAGACTGGGAATAGGGTGCAAGTATAATGGTGAGGATAGTGCACGAAAGGCCTCAACTTCTAAGAAACCTTGACAGACAGCGAGGGACAAAAAGGAGGCTTGGGAGGCAAAGCACTCATATCTAGAAAATTGCTTAGAAGTTGCCAGAGCACAAGTAGAGGAGATGGAGCACACAATTAGAGGCAGAAGGAAAAATCTATTGGACTCCCAAATCCTGAAGGAAGGGAAACGATGGGTGATAGACTTGGTGCACTCCAGAACCCGTGAGACTAAATATTTTAGGATTGCATAGATTTATTGGATGGTGAAGTCAATGATTGCTTAAGCCTTGGAGAAGAAACGAGAGAAACAACAAGACAATTTGCATACCATCTAGATCTTTGAAGGTAAATTTGAGACTGTGTAAGGCACTCTTTGAGATTGGGATCAATTACTCATGTGGTAGAGGATAAGACTGACAAGAAGAAAGTGGAGAACTCGATTGAACTAGAGGGAACCCAAGCTAACCCAATTAAGATCAATAATGATCCCCAACCATCTCAAACCACACAGGAAGAGGTTGACAAGGAAGAAGTCTTGCTAGAGGTGGCAGTAGAGGAAAGTCCTCATTCTCCTATTGCCTAATGCTTGCTATGTTTGATAGTTTGTCTTAAATGAATAGTCATAAATGGATAGATATGGTATTTTTTTCCCTGTTGCAAATCACTATTTATGTGGCAATTTCTAAACCTTTTGATCGAACACTAAAACATTCTACTCGTAAAGGCTTTGGTTTCCTGTGAAGGTAGGGCTCTACCAAAGATAACTGTAATTTTTTTTTTTTTTTGTGTGTATGATGTGAAAAGATCAATTTAAATTAAAAAAAAATTCCATTATAATCTAATTTTAGTATATTCTCTAAACTTATATATAAGTTCATTATAATCTAATTATATTTTCTGAATTTAGAATATTTTTTTAAATACAATTTTTTATATATCTGGCCTTCATAATTTTTCCCAAAAATCTTGCATTCATAATTTTTTCCAAAAATCTCAAAATCAAAATTCTTTATTTTTATTTTAAGTTCTTTAATTTAAAAAAATATAACTTAACTTTGATTGATTTTACTTAAACACAATTTAAAGGAAACGTGCATTCATAATTTTTCCCAAAAATCTTAAAATCAAAATTCTTTAATTATATTTTAATTTCCTTAATTAAAAAAAAAGTTTCTTCTTAATGAAAATTATACACTTTAAATTAACTTTTATGAAAGAGATCAATTGTATTATAATATGTGGAGTTTTCCATTTATAAATTAATTTAGATATTCATGATTATATAATAATGATGATTATTATTGACTAAGATTAACTTAGATTTATTGAATTTTAAAAGAAAAATATGGTAAAAGATTAGTTAGTTTTTTTTAGAGTTTTATGTTTATACTTGAAAATATAGGAGATAAACTATCTTAAATCTCCATAATTTTGATGAGTTAAGAGTTTCTCAAAATCGATATTATTACAAATATTTTTAAATTGAGATTTAATGTGGTCATAAGTAGGACATTTTAAAAGAAAGTACTTTTCGTCCTCAATCCTTTTAATATACAAAATATGAAAATTTCTTTCATCTCAAAATGTTGTGTTAGGAGTTTATTTTTATTTTAGCAATATTGATTTTCTGTTTATAAGCTAGCTAAAACAAAAGATACTTTCAATCTTTTAGACCGATTAATGACTTCCTTATTGTATCTTAATTATCTCTTTTCTTCAATTTTGTTAGATACTTAATCCTAGGGATTGAGGCTAAACCTTCTACCAGAGGATGATTTTTTCAGGGGATATTTGCCTAAAAATCCCTTGAGAAATTGTTGGATTTTTAGGTTTAAGTGATTATTTCTGTACTGAATCCATTTCTACATTCAAAAATGGATTTTGAATAAAATAATAATAATTCATGTAAATTTATATTGATGGATTTCCACCCAAAAAAAAAACATTTCATAGATTTAAAAAAAAAAATGAAAAGTCACAAATTAATAATAACAATCATATAATCTCTTAAAAGATGAAACCAAAGTTCATTATGGAAATCATGTAACTATGGAGGTCATGTAACCGAGTGCGAGATGAATTATAGTGCTTGCGAGCATCAGGAGCTGATGCCGACATCGATTTCTAAATAATTGTTCCCTCTGTAAACCAAAGTTCATTATCTCAATGTAATTATATATCTGGCTCTCATTAATGAATTCATTACTTAGCCTATTAATGGTATAGCGAGCCTTGATATTTTTCTGGTAACTCCATGATCTTGCCTGCTCTCTAGTCTTCCTGCTATAGTAGTGTTATTTGAATCAACTCGAGTTTGTTGAAACCGATTAAAGGAAACATGCTTTGTTAATACAACAGTGCACACAACACCATGACTATAATGAGATTTTGGGTAGGTTTATTCTTAATCTGACGATAATGTCTCCCAGGAGCTCTGAGGACATTTCGATCTGGTGAATACGAATGGCCTCAAGGATCCATTCACGTAGTTCTTCCTCCGTTTGAGACTCCACCATGAATGCCATGTTCATTGATAAGGAGGTCATGTAACCGAGGGCGAGATGAATTATAGTGCTTGCGAGCACCGAGGAGCTGATGCCGACATCGATTTCTAAATAATTGTTCCCTCTATAATAGGCATCGATTTCTAAATAATTGTTCCCTCTATAATAGGCGAGGGCCTTGCCCAGGAGGCACGTCGCCTGGTTTCCCACGGTGGCCCGCATGATCCAGAGGCCCTTCACTATCCAATTTAGGAGGTTGAATCTGCTGTTGCGGAAGGCATCGTCCTTGTGCACAAAGCAATAGAAGAGAGAGCTTGATGGGTTGGATCCTCTGTCGCATAGTAGAACACCGCGTTGTGCTGCATAACCCTAAACCTAATCCCACAGTTGGAATTCTCTCACCAACAATTCAAGGAAGATAACGGTCAGATTGCAAGGAAGATAATGGTTAGATTGCATCTTGGAGCCCAAACGATTTGCCTCCAAGTTTGATTCCCAAAATTGGACAGAAAAGGAGATGTCTGTAACGCATTGACCTGTTGTTGCAGCTGTTGCTCTAGTGCATCTATTTAAAAAAAAAACGTAACTGTAAGCAATATCCAAGATCCTCGCCTTAGCCTCAAAACATATTGATTTGAATGCATCTACTTACTATTTGCAGCTCATAGAAACACATGGGTAGAACTTGAGTACGGTGAAAATTGCATCCATTTTCATCCAAATTCAGCCATTGGAATAACAGAATTGCCTAGCTATAGAGAGCTAATTCTACAACCTTTGCTACCTTATCTGTGATTTGAACTTGCGGCTCACTGTGACGCTCGACTATATACTCTCTTTACATTACTTTTGAATTTGTGTGAGTAGTCATGGCCTTGGTTTTCAAGGTTAAATATAACACTTCTTTGAGGAGATTCATTGTGTATGCAAGGGAACATGGTAGTCTGGACCTCTCCTCCTCCTAGTGGGACTGAGATTTAAAATATGAAAGATTTTTCAATTCAATCCATATGCACAGTTTGTTATAACACATGTTGATAAAGATAATGATATTATAACTATTGAAGACGACAATGATCTTTTTGATGTCTTGCATAAAGGTTTAAAACCTTCGAGATTGGAGGTGTCTTTGATAAATTAGAATAAACAACCTCAAAGCGAGCCTTCAATCCATAGGAATTTTTCAACCCCTGCATAATCAAAAGGTGAATTTTTCAACCCCTTGGCATAATCAAAAGGTGAAAGATATGATTTTCATTGTGTTTGTAGTGGAAAGAATGGACATGATGCAAATACACTTAGGATCTCATGGGAGAAGATCAAAGAATAACATAAACAAAAGGAAGAAAAAGGTAAAGCTCCTAAATCTGTTAATTTTGTTGTTGCTCATTACAATATTGACATAAATGAAGATTTGTTCAAAACTTCATTTGCTTCTTGGAGAGATGCTTGGTTGCTTGAAATTGGTGCCTCTTGCCACATGACTTTTAGAGAGATTTATTTGAGGAATTTGATGACAATGTAAAGGGTCCAATGAACTTTGCAAATGATTTTAGTCTCAAACCTACGAGAATTGGCTCCATCAAGCTCAACTTGTCTGGATTGTTGGATTTTATTTTGTATAATGTTATCTATCTTCTTAAGTTGTGGAGGAACTTGCTTTCTCTTGTGCACATTTGAAAGCAAGGCCATACTATTCACACATTTAATGGAAAATTTGAAATAAGGAGGTCTTCCAACAACATGTTTGTTATGACAGGATGGGAGGATGATAAATTATTGAAGTTAGAAGGGACATCTGCACGAACACATAACTTTGCATACCTCTCTCACCATGTTGAAGGTACATTGTCATCCAGTCTATTGTGGCATGCTAGATTTGGGTACATCAATCATGATAGTTTTTGTATGTTGAAGAAAAATGGTGTTTTTGGTTTGCCCCCCATTCCAAGGAATTTGAAGCAATGTGAGGCATGTATCCTTGGTAAACATATCGAGCATCTTTTTCACGATTCTACTTTGAGAGCATGCAAAAAGCTAGAGTTGATACATGTTGGCACATGGGTAGACCCAAGGTTCAACTCTAACAATGCACCAACAAACCCTAACTACTGGCCCTTTCAGAAATACCTGCGAAGCAGATGCAGTCTCACCTGAAGTAGCAATAGGGAGTTGCAGGACACAAGTGTCTACAACTATAGGAAATTCAAAGTGGATCCAATGCAACAACACACAACAACCTAGCTATTCTTTTTCTCCCTTAAACCTACTGCGCAAGTTATATCTCAAATCTAACACAATATTGCAATAACAGTATAACAAAAAGCAGAAGAACACAACATCAATCACACACAACAACAAGATATACGTGGTTCACCCTCTCCCTAGGGCTATGTCCACAAAACTACGTTTCTTGATATTATATGAAATCATACAGTTCTATCTGCGCACTTAGCTTGCAGATCTCTCTCCCTTTTCTTCTTCTCTCCCCTCCCTGTGCACCCAGCTATAGGGTTGATCTTCGCACCCAGCTGAAGATCTTACCGAATGCTCTCACACACACCACTTCTCTTGCTCAACAACAATAATAATCAACAACCATTAACCATAATCACATAATCTAACAGTGAACCCCTCTTCTCCCATCTAGGTTATTGTTTATACATTACAATAGCTCTTGGACATTCTTAGGTTGAAACCTAGGTGTCAAAACCCTAAATACCAAAACCCTAGGTGTCTAAAACCCTGGGTCAACTTGACCCGCATTTTCTGGGCTTCACCAACCTATGTTTCCTTCTTTTCTACGAGGTGCTCCAAATCATCTATTGGTGGCTTTTTCCACTTGCTGAGTTGTCCACGATCCATGTTCCTTGCTAATTTGTCTTCCTCGATCCTCTCGTTCAACAACTCGTTTTCCCTTACTTTGCTCCTTCTTTTCCTCTTCTTTGGCCACTTCGACCCAATCTTAGTCAATGTGTTTTCTGTGCAGTTCGTGCTTCACCTTCTTTCCTTAATATTTGCTTTCTTCCATAACCAAGGGCCAACAGTACGTTAGAACCCGCATTGAATCCAACGTTTGGGGTGAAAAATGTGAGTTGGTCAATGGTAACTATTTTCCCCCAATGATGGAAGCACGAGACTTGAAATACATATGAGACAACCGTGGTCATCTTGTAGAACCAAGTACGCCTGAGTAATAGGTTGTACTCAAGAGGTGCATCGACTACCTCTATGGAAACATAGAGAGTCTTTCCACCAAGTTCAATGGGAAATGCGGTGATAATCCCATAAGGATGGAACACATGTCTATTGAACAATTTTAATATGGTTATAGACTTATCGAGCTTCATAGATCCAATGTATTTCCAACATGACACGGACATGATACAAGTTGAGGCTCCTTCATCAACGATGGTGCAAAGGATGTTCTTCCCCAATACTCTCACTTTGAGTTGAAAATTGAATTGGTGGGAAAGCCTATGATGAACCCAATCTGAATCAAAGTTAATCAAGCTCAACTCTGATGGATCAACCTCACCTATCACATACAACAAATCTTTTCATTGTGCAGGGCATCTTTGGAGGACTTCGAGGGTAGACATGGCACATGGTGCCTGGGCCAAGTCTTCCACAATACTGTAGTTGTGGG
>CBVK0102723668.1:0-14462 GCA_900067695.1 Picea abies
GAAGCAAACTCTTGTGTGAAAGGAGTAGTCTCAGGATTGTCATAGTTTTGTGCTCGACTTTGAAGGGAAATCATCTGATCACACATGAAAACTAAGAATTAGAGGATGACCCCTCATGCTAAGGGGTACCTTCCATTTCCCCTTGCGGAGGGGTAGGGATTTTCACAACAATTTGTTGAAGCTGGGGGAGGGAGGATGAGTTAAGACAACAGGTTCTTATGGAGGCTTGTGTTGTGCTAAGTAATGGTGGTCCTCATCCTTCTAAGGACAATGATGATTAGGATGGTCCTCCCTAAAAATAATGGATGGGAACCAACTCTTCTTTTTCGCTTTTTTGCCCCTTCCCTCTCGATTATTTTGGGTTGGAGCAGCCCCTCGCTAAATATTGGAGTTTTTCTTCTTGTTCCTCTTCTTTCCTCCATGTTGTTGAGGATTATTTGGTTGCATAGATTGCACCAAATTCAACTTAGAGGTCTAGGTGGGGACCGAGTTAGTTTGAGCAATAGGCACAATAGCCGATAGGTGTGAGGAAATAGACATGTGACCCATCTGGTCAGTTAGGTGGCCCATAGATGCATGAGATACATAACCATCCATACCATCGACATGGGGTCTTATTTTTTGTTTTCTCATATCTGTTGACAGTCGAGGAGCATGCACAATGACATCATAAAGAGTGCTTGACTAAGAATAGATCAAATCTAAGTGTTGGGCATGAATGATGGCCTGCTCTTCGCTAGTCACCCCTGTCATAGAAACATCATTGGCGATGGGTGATAAGAGAGACTTGGAAAACCATTCCATCAGGAATTGGTCAGGAATATAGGTTTTGATCGTCCTCATGAATATTATCGAAAAATGTGGGTTGAGGTATCTTGATGCAATGATCTCAACATATTTGTTCCTATCTCATACCATACGAGAAATTAATAATGTGTGAGAAACTCCATATCCAAGTCATTTAAACTATTGAAGGAAGTTCCTTTTGGTTCTATGTACCATTTGGTGACACTTCCAGTTGGGAATATTTGGAAAATATACAACCATATATTATCATCCATAAAGGAGTTGGATGAACACCAAAAATGATATGTAATGATGTGTCTTCTCTCATATTTCCATCGAATTTTGATATATACATTAGGAGATTCACATGTATAACCAATTAGGTGGGATCATGGGAAATAGGGTCATTCATCATACATGAAAGATAAATCAGGTCTAGGGTTTCCAAGAAAGGTAATGGCATATGAGAAAATGAATACTAGGATCATGGATGATTTTAGGGGCTAAATTTCATTCATGGGCTAATTTTCCATGGTTTTTACAAAAAAGAGATTCGCTATTTTAAAAATGATTCGCCCAAATTCTATAGGACAAAATCATTTTACTTTAATAATAGCCAAAATTTTATAAAAACTATATAAAATCCTTAGAAATTTCAAAATTTTTACAAAAATATCACCAAACATTTATAGTTGGCATATGAAGGATTAAAATGATTCACCCAAATTCTATAGGATAAAATTATTTTACCTTACAAATCACCAAAATTTTATAAAAACTATATACAATCCTTAGAAATTTGAATATTTTTACAAAAATATCGTCAAACAATTATAGTTGGCATATGAAGGATAAGTAAGATTCGCTAAGATTTCTACATTTTAAAATAAATTTCCATCCTTAAAATCATCCCTGACTAGGATGAGGATGAAGCTCATTGAGTCTAAGATGAACCTTGTAATCCCCCCATGTTTTTTATTCTAAAAGGATGTGATGTTCCAGAAGGGTAATTTATCCCAGTAATGGAAGTACTCCCAGGAGCATGGTTACTCCTAGGACTATACATGCCGCAAATGGGGTTTCCCCCAGGGGTAGGCATAGATTATAAAGGAAAATTACTTCCTAAACCAGGACTAGCCCTAAGGAAGAACCCCCTAGGTTTGGAAGTATGGATGAAGGGATATCCACCCAACTATGCAAATCTACCCCTAGGGAAAGGTATGCTAACCCACGACATACTAAATCCTCTAGAAACATTACTACCCCCATTTTGACTAGGAAAATTTTCAAACCCACTAGGTATATTCCACCCAAAAGGACAACTAACACTTGACATGAGCAGGATGCTCATAAGAATGGCAGAGGTGGATGGAATTCCACTCCCCATATTGAAACCAAGGCTTTTCCCCCCACTGAAAGTAGATCCATATGTGGGCATCGAAACAAATGAGATGGGCATAGGAATGCTAGGAATACTAATGGAAGGAAAAGAAGACACAACCAGCTTCTCCCAAATGGAGGTGCCTGTGGCAATGGGCATGGATGATGTAGGTCCAATGGCACTCAAAAATGTTAAAGTGGACATCACTGGGATGACCCCATTCACGCTCACAGATGGGCTAGAGGGCTCAACCACAATGGACGAAACACTCAGACTTTGCATGATCTAAGGTTCAATGAACAAGGAAAATGACTCACTAAAAATTTCCCTCACCTGGAAAATCACAGGTGCGTCACGACCAATCGAAGGAAGGTTTAAATTAGGTGAAGGACTCTCGTCAACCGCTTTAACTTCAAAGGCCAATCTCTCTTTGGATTGTTCGTCCATCTCTTCAAATTATCTGTCACCCATCTCATGTCGATTAAAAGGTGGTTGTACCTCCATGATGAGCTCAAGTCCTTGCATCTGATGAGATCAATGATGTGGTTTTTCATCCATGATGAATAGAATATGTCAAAATTTTAACAACAATCAACCTAAGGCCAACTAAGACTCAAAATCAAAGAGAACACCCCTAACAAATCTAGGTAACAACAATCAAACCAATGATTCAGGGGGCCTTTTGAAAACCAACCCTCTGGTGGAGATGAAGTCCCCATAAGATTGGTTAGCAAAGGTATGAAGATAAGTTACGTTGATCTACGTGAAACAACCTTGACTGGTGCAAGTACCATTTATTAAGGCGAGCACCCTCCTAGGGAACTAGGATCGTGATTGAACATCTTCCCTAAGTACTATAGGCACATCCCACCTACAATCACCTATGTATCTACCTAGGAGTGGTCACTAAGGTTACCACATTGCAATCACTGAGCAGGAGAATAGTTGCATGGCCAACCACATGTAAGTGCAGGGTAACTAATCCCAAAGCTTGGAAATTACTACCTCACAGAGAGGTGTGGGAGCTAATGAAACCACTGTATACATAGTATTTGAAGCAATATAGAAAACACCAAGACAAGCAAAGAGGGGTAATATCCCTACGTGCCCCAATGAGACCTCATGCTTAACTTCTGTGTTAGAGGAGACTCCTGACACAATGGTTGTGAAAATAGATTCTGTGTTAGAGGAGACTCCTGACACAATGGTTGTGAAAATAGATTTATGCTCTCTTTAATGACTCTAGGTTTATTTTTGCAGCCTTGGAGAGTTCACTCTCCAATCCTATTCCAAGGCCCTAAACCTTGCTAATGTTGGTTTGCTAACAAAGAAAAGGAGTCTAGTTTATTTTATCATGAAGTCTTTTTCTTATGGTTTTTTTTTAAGTTAAAGGGAAATTGATGAAACTTTTAGTGATGTTATGACTCTTCACCAACCACAACAATGCAAAGATACCAATTCAAATTGTTCAATTCAATGAATTCTAGCTATGGGAGGGAAATAGGCCTTTTCCTTTGTTCAATTCAATGAATTCTAGCTATGGGAGGGAAATAGGCCTTTTCCTTTTCAAGTTCTTTAAAACAACCTCACAATCACCAAGAAACCATGCAATACATTCCAAGACCAAAATGAGGTCTTTAAACCAAACACAATCGTGCACTTTTTCCTAATGCTCAAAATCTTTAGGCATGAAAATTTTGAATTTTGTTTTTGTTTTTTTAATTAAGATGCAAAAAAATTCTCAAACCAAGTAATAAAAACAATTTGCAAACTGAAAAACCAACAATTAGCAAGCAAAGGCTATAGGAAATTGGTAGTGATGCATGGATGCACACTCCAATGTCTCTATCAAAATCACAACCCAAAATTCACAAGGAAAAAGGATCTAGCAATGTAAACTAAATTTCAAAAGTAAACTTAACCAAATGCAACCAGACAAGAAACACTACTAGATCTAATAAGATCTATTGGGTACACAACCCAACTCAACAAGTCACTAAACAACAAGGAAAATGCAATAAAACAACCCAATCAATCACTCAAGCACACCTCAAATCCAAATCCAAGACTAAAGGTGAGACAAAAGGCTCAAATAGAGAGAGGATCTAGGCCAAGGGATCAATTACAGGCTCAAGAGATCAGATGCATCTAGATCTAATCAGAAGAGAGATAAAAAAAATTCAAATCACAGTCCTACAGGTGGGGTTTCTAGTCATCAAACCTGCAACCAGTGACCTTTTACAGTAGGTCTCTAGTCATCTATAGTGCAACAAGCGACCTGTATCCCTATTGTCAAGAGGGGACAAGTGACACTCTCCAAATTTTGGGAAAAATAAAAATATATGGCCCAGATCTAGATGATCTGAGAGATCTACTCTCTGATATAGGGCTAAGGAAGATAGAGACCGACTCATAAACATAGAACAAAGGTAAACAAGCAATTTAATTCAAACTAGAAAAAAAACAAAGATTCTTCCCCAATGGAGTCTCCAGTTATGTTGTGGAGAAATATTACCAATGGGATAGCAATATCTCCCTAGGATCCGCCTACTGATCTTAGAAAGACAATGGGCTAGACTTCTATGGCTTCCCTAGACACAGGAAAATAGATTCACAATTACACTAAGAAATGGTAGAATGAAATACCTTGATTATGAAGGTCATCCTCATATGTCCTAGTTGTTGTAGTCTTGAAGTTCCCTCTCCATCTCCTACAACCTGCTTCTTTCACACAAGAGACAAAACAATGCCTTGCTACTTCTCTTCATAGTGTTAGAATACTAGATCTAGATTGTATTTAATCTGATTTATGAAAGAATAAACCAGATATGAACATTTTCAAATTAAATACAAATATTTAGAGGGGAAAACCAATGATCTACTAATCAAAATGCAAGAAACACATCAAGACACATTACGTCAAGGTGTATATGCATTCCTCCTTTCCCCTTGCTCCTTGCTCCTCCTAAGATTTTCAAACAAGCTAGGCAACCTGACTGCAATTTATCTGGAATGGAAGAGCACCTCTTTATTTTGGTAGCATAACTCTATGATTGATTCTTCCCCCATGCTCAAGATTGGACTTCTTCATATAGATTCTTAGAAGAGGCTTGGGAGAGCTTATAGATCTTCCAGAAACCAATGGAGACTCAAATGTTCTGATTTCCAAGGTTCATGCCACGAAGAACCAACTCATCCATAACTTACCTCTTTGACACTATGTGAATCTATAAGGTTACAAAGGAGGTCGCTTGTCCACTGCTGACTACTAATAGGTCGTTTGTTGTACATTAATAACTAGTGGCGGGTCACTTGTTGTCTATGGTATGACTAGCGACCTCCCTACAAAACTCACTGAATATTGAGCATAAGGGTGTGTCTCAATTGGTATCTTCTTTTAAGTCCTTCCTGACAGTGTAGGGTGAAAATTAAGGCGATAACACTAGCACACATGTCCTTGTTGTAACACCCTGTTTCCCTCAGTTTGTAAAAATAATTAGACTGGCCAAGAACTGTGGCAAAACTCAGAAATGAGAATGTGTGATGTGAATGGACCTTGTGGAAAAGGTCGATGGGGGGGGGGGTCCGAAATGGTGTGGCGTGTGAAGTGGGACCCTCCTCCTGTCATGTCACCCTCCGGGTCGTGTTACCCCTCTCGCCACCTATACTCCACTCAACCGCACGACAGGGCCGTTCCTAATGGCCATTCGATAACCCTATTGGGATTTGTCCCTAATCGCCAGTCACTAGACCCGTCGGGGTTCGGCAGTTGCATAGTCGAACAATTTGACATTCATGTAGCGTCAAGGTGCGAAATATAAGAAGTTCCATGATTATTTTACCTGTGATCCCGACCCTCAATGACATGGGAGAGAGAGAGAGTTAGTTTACGCTAGGCCTCTGTAGATATTTCGGGGGCTCTGATTATGTAGAAATCAACGAAAACTTGATTATGGTAGTGGGTGCGTTACACTTGTGCACACAATCAAGATCTGTTGTGGAGGTTGAAGTTTTAGGTCGTTAAAATGACCTCTTGCCTCCATGATTCCAAAACCATCTCTTTACAAGTGGCATTCACTTAGTGATTGTGAAGCTTGACGTGTGGTTTCCAAAATTACTTCATATGCCTTTCTAATCTTCTTACCACCATCGTCAATACCATATACCTCCTATCACATCATGAGTTTATGACCGACATGTGGTAATCATTTATTAATTGCGTAGGTTGAACCCATATGAAATTAAAAAGAACTATCCCCTACATAATCCAAAACCACTCATCCACATGTCACTTCCATAATGATTGAAGAGACCCATCTTTGATTCTCAATTATCACTTTGCAAGCCTATACAAACTACTTATCACCTAGGGGACACACATCACCTTGACAACAATTGCAGAGGCATTTCAACCATTCAAAATATCGCTCATCCTCCTTCCACAAACCACTTACCCTCATTTTCCCACCCACCTATCTCTGTCGCCCTGGACCATGTCTCATGGTTGCCTACTGTGCACATGGACTCCACTTGGAAGCAACCTAATGCCTCCACATCACCCTGCCAGCCCATTTTACCATGTTACTTGGTTCCTCCCTATCCACCACCTATGTCTTAGACTCCACATGATTCCTCCACGTAGGATTTAAACACATAGCCAATTTTCTACACTCCATCCAAAATTGGGAAATTCGATCAATTTTGTAAATTTTCTCTCATACCAAATTTCGGTCCATTACTTGCCAAATTTGATTCAACTATAGATGATTGAACCTTTGTATCTCGTCTAATATTGGGGATTTTTTCCAATTTCAAGATTTTGTCCAAATTTTACACGGACTGAACTTAAAATTTCATCAATTTTTCTTTGCATTGCTTCTATACCAACTTGCATCCTCTATTAAAAAACACATTCAAATGTTTTAGAGCCATTAATTTCTCAATTGAGGCCTTTTGGAATTTTTTATTCATTGGCCCTTTTATTAAACATATGGCTTGTAAGATGGATTTTTTACCAAATTTTTACATAGGACTAACTGAAATTTAGGGATTATCTTCAGTTACACCCCCATAATCTGTCGAAATTCTCTAGCAACATTCCAATTGGGTAATTAGATCTCTCAACTTAACCATTGCAATCTTTATATACTTATTCTCCAACAAAATTTTGTCAAATATATGGCCTGAAGAGATCTAACTTTATATCACACCAATTCACTCATCCTTTCTTACACAACCATTTTCATAATACTCAACCTAATATTTGGATCCATTACTCTAGCATTTGCAAGCTTTAGACATTTTCACAAATTACTCTCCATGAATCCTTTTATTAAGCACTTGTGACTTGTCTTATAGATTGTAATTTCTTCCTATACAATCTAATTTATGGCCCATACAACCCCAATGTTGTAACTAGGATCTCTAATACCACATTGTAACGTACCCAATACCCTTTGTACTCTGTTGAGGATATGGGATACTTATTGAAACCAAAAACTTCAACCAACTTCTTGATCTAATACCAATTTCCTCACCGTCCTACTATTAGTTAATTAATGCATGCAAACATGACAATGCAGGATTAAACATGCAATATAATTGAACCATCTAGAAATTATTTCAATTCCCAACATAAATAACATTAATTCGACATAGTCATACATAAATAATGAACACTTTTCTTTCTAGGAATTAACCACCAACTAGTTGCAGAAGAAGGATGTTCCACCCAATCATAAGCTCTATATTGCACTTAATCTCTCTACAATAGAGTCCACCCTCGAGCTAAGGCTATGAGTCTAAAAGGGTGAATCTCCTATGGTTGGCTCTAGCTCTCTTCACACAACTCAATTCCCATAACTGACACTCTATTAACTCTTATAGTTATCTCAATCCACTAATCTTCTTTCCCCATCATCTTGAATAACCCAAGGAATGGTATCCCCTTCTCTACCATGAAGTGCCTCACACTATCCCACTTTCCCCCCAAGGCTCCAACATAGACTGGACATGAAATCTCACTATTGGGGACTCCATGGATTATCAACTCTAATTACTTTTTCTCAATGACAACAATTTCTCTTCACATAGCCATAATTCATAAATAGTTTCATGGAAGTAGCTTTCCATAATTTATCATAGCCATCCTATGGAAGCTTAGGCTCAGAGACACAAAAATATAGGTAAAATGAACACCAATTTTTCCCTTGCATAACCAAAAATCGTGGACAATATTTGCATGCATGGGAGAGACCATGTGCCTTCATGAGAAGCCCACATATCTCTATTTTGGAAAAATAATCCCAAGGTTAATAACTTAGGATAAACATAAATCAAAGGCTTAATAAATCCAAGGTTAAACAACATAAGATAGCAATAAAATAATATTTTTCTTCCTCTTATCCCCTAATCCCACTTTATTTCCCCTCTTGTGAATTCATATCCCCTCATTCTTTTGTCCCTCTCCTTTTACAGCCTGTGATGTATTTTTAATTATTATTATCATTCAATATACCATTTTATATATTATATCATTTGACTTTTAACCATTCATCGTGTACAAATATACATTACTAATATAACTTTTAGTCATTCATCATATACAAATATACATTACTAATATAAAGATCATAATTAAGTATTATAAGAATAAAAATATACTAGCCTATAACTATGTCGATATATATTAATAATATTTAATTTATTTGTAATAGAATAATCATTTTGGCATGCCTTATCATGTTAATTAGGATGTTTCATATTGAATTAATTTTATATGCATTGATGAGCCCAAGCTTCAGGATACCACACCCACACCCAATAGCATATAGTGTACATGTTTGTACAATATAATTATTTATATGAATTGCTATTGTAATAAAGTGGCACTACAAGGTGCATATAGCATAGGAACATAATAGGTCTCCCTAGATGATTGACATAGTGACCATATTGTATCATTTTGTAATTTGGAAAGACTATTTTTATGCTTATTATTTGGATTAAATAATAAGCGACTAAAAAACTTTGTATTATTATTACATTACAAAAACATTTTTTTTCTAACTACCTATGTTGAAGAAACACTTCATAAACTCATCACTAATTATAACCCTATATTTCTTCCTCTCGGGATAGGGTATCCACTAGAACTACCTGAGGAATATGCCATTGTAGCTTCCTACCTCACCCTATCCTTGGGAAAAACTGGAAAATCAAAACTGCTCAATTAGGACTAGCCTCGTTGTTAATGAGACCTTTCGATGTTAGCCAACCAACTTTCACTTAGATTCTCGTCCTAGCTTGCCTCTTAAGTAATGACTCGATCTAAGGAACTGGAACCTTTTTCTACTTTACTTTTTTTAGGTAATTTTTGTTTGTTAGGGTTTGTCTATAAATATATGTTGGTTGAAAGTACCCAAACTAAACAATACCACTTTTAATTTAATTTTTCCATTTATTAATCAAATCCCTATGAAAATAGGGTATTATAATGTTAAACTCAACAAAGTCCAGAGTTTGTCATTTGGAAAAAAATATTTATATATATTATAACAAATGACTTGTAGAAGGTCATGATTGACACCTTACATTTTCAATCAATCTACCATTTAACAATGGTCTAAAATTGCTAACTTTTATCCATCTATTTGATTGCATGCAATGATATAAGAGATTAGAGAATATGAAATTCATACACATATTATCCATCTTGAGGTTTGTAAGTTTGAAGTTATAAAATCACATATATATCTACTTGTTTCTTTAGTATTACAATGATGTTGATACTAACATTGTTGTTGAATGTACATTCAATATTTATGCTTGTCTTTTATAGGAGTGCATAAAGTCAAAACCGATATTTAAAGGAAAGTGACTCTAATCGCATATGACTATAAGTGGATTCAATCCAATAAGTTATATGACAATTTATTTATGAAAATGTATGTTAAGCGTGTAAAACTGAAGGATGTATGCCAAGTGTTTAATGAAATGTCTAAATGATATGTATTATTGTGGGTTAGGATGATTGTAGGATATGCTAGCAATATGTATTTTGATGATTCTCTTAAAAGTTTTGATAAGATATTGGAGAAAAATGCGATCACTTGGACTAGTAATACTAATAGGGTATGTGCAACACATGCATACTAAGGAGGCATTGTAAATTTTCAACAAATTGCAACATGGCATTATGAAGCAAGATCAAGTCATAGTTTCTAGTATTTTAAGTGTGTGTTTGAGCTTGGAGAGTCTACAAGATGTTAAGCAAGTCCATGCCCACTCTATCAAAGTTGGATTTGATTCAAACATGTTTATGGGTTATGCTATTATTGATGTGTATATGCTAAATGTCAGAGTGTAGTGGATGTACAACAAGTGTTTGACAAAATGCATAAACAAAATGTGGTTTCTTGGAATGCAATGATTGCAAAATATGTTATACCATTTTTTGTTGTCATTTTTTATTCTACACTATAAGAATCAAATTTGTTATTGTTTTATTCCTTCAACAAAAGAGAAAGTTGATTTCATAGTTTTTCCTATGACAAGTAATATTGGTTTTGGAGTAGGCTCGTGTGTTGTCTATTTTTTTTCTAGGTATCATCCTACTCTTCAATTGGATTTAACTCTAGCATAGCTTGAGGCTTCACCCACTATATGAAAGTCTTACATTTGGTATGGGGTTATAGAGAGTGAAACAAGCCATAAAGAGACATTAATTCAAAGTAGTACCCAATTCAATCATAATTTGCAATATTTATTGACTTAGTAATCTTGGTGGTCTAACTCAAGTGGTTGAGTGTTGTTAATTACAAGTAGGAGGTCTCAGGGTCAAGTCCTTGAGTTGGATACCTCTACAATGTTATTGATATTTGAGGGCCTCACATGATGTCCCTACTAGGTTAAGCACATAAGTGCACTAAGTCTACATTGTTTGCTTTCCTGGAAGTTCCCAATGATTTCCTGGAGATCTATTTTCCAAGGGAAAATAATATTTATTAACTTAACATAAACTCTCTATGATTTGCAAGTACGATAAAGGAATGAAGACAACAAATTCCAACATCTCTATAAAAAAGTTTGAAAAGTTATTTTTATTTTGAGCTAGTGATACTAAGGGCTTAATTTTAACTCCATAGTTGTCAGGTACCTGCATTCTCCTTGTGCATTAGGATGTTTCCATGGCCACAAGCAATAGTCCTAGTGACATAATGTGAGAAGATGAACTAGAAAAGTTGACCATTAGTTCATCTATGTATGGGATTACATGTTTTAAAAATGAAACTCTAGTACACCTATAAATTTTAATGGAAATATGCTTATTAAAAACATTTCTAACTATGTTTTGGTTATTGCACGATGTAGAGGGAAAGGAGAAGAGCAAGAGGTGGTCCTGTGAATAGGATTTTTACATTTCCTATAAGTTCTTGGTTATATTATGTCTTGTATATGAAGGATTGTCAATCTCTAACATCCTTAGGCTTATTTTGGAAAGAAAGAGAAACATCCATTAAAGCCAAAATTATGAGCTACTCATTTCTTTGCATTTAGTAATGAATGTTGTGCAACTCTATTGGAAAAGAATCACACTATTTTGTAGATGTGTGTTGTTTTAAATACCTTAATAACAAACTTAACTTGTTTAATTTTAGTTTATCAATCTATCATGTATTCATGGATGAGCTCTTGGGCAGATTGCAAAATGTTGGGGGAGGAAGGGAAAAACATGACCAAGGAAAAGAGAGTATGGACATGCATATGCACAATATTTTTTTGTAAAATTAACTTGGAGGAAAATTTCATGTAATAAATTCACCTCATAAGTCCACAAGTATTTGACTTCACCTCTAATACACCAAGCAAAAGGCTTTGTTAAATGTTTCTATGGAGATTATTATTGGGGGGAAATAAAATTACATGGGATAAATGGAGTTGTAAAAGAGAAAGAAAGACGAGGTAAGCAAGATTTTTGGTTTAGAAGGTGAAATTGGAAAATTGAAAGAGTGTGTGTAGGCTATTTAGATATTTCTCCACAATTGATTATGATCTTATACATTTTTATGCAATGAACTATAAGAAAATATATGTCTATGTCATCAATGGCATCTTAGAGATCATATTCAAGAAGCACACTAATTGTATACAAGATACATCCATGCAACATGTGGACAAAATGATTACACACAATGCTTCAAAGAAGAGGTATGGGACTTCAAGAGCTTAAGAAAGTGTCACCCAATGATTATTTCCTACATAAATTACCCAAGATGTTACAAATCTATCACATTTTCTAGTTAATGTGGCACATTCTTTAAAAAAATAATAGTAAGTGTTCCTATAACATTAGGACTATAGTTAACTCCATCATCTTCTTTACCAATTTAGGTTAAGTAGTATGTTATTCCCAATGTTCCTATTTTTTTTGTTTTTTTCTCGAACAACCCTTATGGTGGTGGCCAATCATATATAATTAGACCATCCAAAAGTGATCAAAGATATGGACTATGGAGGAACTATAACTTCTTTTGTATGCTAGCATGATTCTCACTATATATTTTCAAAAATGGGGATTTCAAAAGTGTCTACTAAGAAATATCCTATGTTGTCCCCTCCTTTAGGTCATAGAGATCTTTCCATGGTGATGATTAATGACTCAATGACACTATGTTACTGAATGTGGATTCACGTGGAATGCATCTTTTGGATAGCATGTTGGATGTCCAATCAATCATGGATCTGAAGTGTGAAAAAATGCTAATTCACATGACGGATTCTCAATGTCCTATATGAAAGGTACATGCATATTCTTAGTGCTTTGATATGTTCTATTCTTTTACTTGTATTTTTGTTTATATCTTTTTAAAGGTAAGTGTTATAGAGAAAATTACAACTATCATTATCATGTTATCAAAGGCCTCCACTCTTGTTTAAATTGCAGTGTATTCTATTTGAAGTAAATATGTCATATATTGTGGCTCATTCAGTTATAGTTGTTTGAGCTTAATAGTGAAATATTTTGGATGGAATTGGTTATGGTTTATAAGTTTTTTATTTGTGATATTTACATAAGTTTACTGAAATATATCATCAAACAATATGTTTTTCACTTATTCATAAATTATATGTTATTCAATCATTTCATCTTCTTTTAACTTCTAGTGAATCTTTGAAAACTATTTGGACAAAGTTAAATTTTGATTGAATAGAAATACATAGAAATGGTCAATATTAATCAACCTCAATCATTCCATTTTTTTTAACTTCTAGTAAATTTTTAGAAACTATTTAGATAAAGCTAAATTTTGCTTGAAACATAGAAAATGGTCAATATTAACCAACCTCAATCATTCCATTTTTTTTTAACTTCTAGTAAATTTTTGGAAACTATTTAGACAAAGCTAAATTTTACTTGAATAGAAATACATAGAAAATGATCCATATTAACCAACCTCAATCGTTCCATTTTTTTTAAACTTCTAATGAATCTTTGAAAACTATTTGGACAAAGCTAAATTTTGACTATTTTGACTCAATAAAGATACATAGAAAATGACCAACCTGCTAAGCAGCATTTAATACTGGAATAATGGTGTAATAATGGTGTATACACCATCAGATATATTCTGAACAGTATATATTAAAATGATGTAAAAATATATATATCAACAGCTACAGCATTGAATACTGTGTAGCAGACTGATTATTGCTTCCATGCTCCCGACACTTCAGTGGCCTGAGTAAACAAATACGATGAAGTATTCAAGTATCAGGAAAATTTGTCCGACGGATTTTGAGTTAAAGTATTCAAGTATCAGAAAAATTTGTCCGACAGATTTTGAGTCTCAGATTTGGTCCATTAAACCCAACATAAAATTGAAAACATAGTATCGTTTTTCACAGGCGAATCCTACGATCATTGTCTCTGATGTGTAAGTTTGTCACAAGCAATCCAACGGTCACTGTCTCTGACCGGCAAGTTTGTCATTGATTTGATGTTCGGACCTCAGTAACTGCTGTATACTTTGCATAATACAATGAATTTTATCATACTGTTTTCGGCACTTTGGTTCTGTCCTGCAGAATCTCGAGAACAAATCCGATAATGTTCTTTTATGTTTCAACTTCCATACACCATTCGGCGACGGAAATGACAGCCGATTTGATGTTTATTGACTTGTAGAAAGAAAACAAAATTACAATTTCAGTCCGTAGGGAAGGGAGGCCAATTGTGAAGGGAGTAAGCTAACTCGGGAGCAATCTTCCCTCCCGAGTGTACTTACTCCGGCCC
>CBVK0102723717.1:0-22048 GCA_900067695.1 Picea abies
CTTGTGTGAAGCAATCTGGAGATCCAGAGGGACTCCAGATGTGAATAAGTTGGTCGAGTTCTAGACTTCCTTGATAGGTCGTGCTCTCAAGTGGTATATGAATATCATTGAGCTGAGAGTGCCAGGAATGCAAGGTCAAGTGTTCACACTTGGCCAGGTACGGACAAGGTTCATAGAAGAGTTCAAACCACCCCAGTCAGAACAACAGGCTCTATCTGATTTGCATGAGATCCATCAATAGGAAGGTGAATCAGCTTGGGAATACAACCAAAAGTTTAAATATTCCATAGGGAGGTTGGCACATCCAATCCATGAAGAGCATCAAAGGGAGTGGTACATTCAGGAGTTGCTGCCTGTAACTCAGATTCCGCTAATGCAACAATGGATAGCCACGTTAACAGATGCCTTGGAACAATCGATGAATATTGAAGCCATGATGGGATACCCTGGGAGCCTGAGAATGACTAGACCCCCAATAGATGTGAATCTGGTGCAACTACAAGGGAAGATATCGACACTTACATAAAATATTCAAGAGCTGATGATACCCAGATCAAGACGAACGCAAGTTTGGTGCACTGGATGTTATATGGAAGGTCATATGATGAACGAATGTCCACGAGGAAGGGGAATGGGACCCCCTCAAAATATGATGATAACCCCACTAGGACCTGTAGGAGGAGTTGCACAAGTATCGACGAACTTACATTTCCATAACCCCGCCCTGTATCATGCTTTCCCAGGAGGCCAAGCAACACCAACAGCTAAGTATTGTGAAATCTGTCGAATCCATGGGCACGGGACAAGACAGTGCCCCATCATGCAGAAATATTCGACATTACCAAGAACAATACATTGCGAGTTGTGCACATCTACCATGCATACTACCAATCAATGTAGAGCATTGGATGCACTAGTAGACAGATTAGAAAGAACAACATTCAGGGTGAATGGAAACCATCAGGGACCTAGAAGAGGTCGATGAGGTGGAGCCGGAGGAAACTTCAGATGAGGAAGAACTGGGGGAAGAGGGCCAAGCAGATGCTATAATTGTGATGAGCAAGGTCACATGGATAGAGACTATCCTCATCCAAGGTGACCATGGTGCTCTCACTGCCAAACCAATGGGCACACAACTGAAGACTGCCTAGAGTTAATTGAAAAATGGGAGGATAGAGTACGACAAAGAGGAACTAGCCTTATCAGTTCAAAAATCAAGAGGGTTTCTAAGGGACAATTTCCCAACCTTAATATCATTACTCGAGGAGGAGAGAAGACAGGAGACGATGCTAATACTCTACCTCAAATCTAGAAAGCAACACCTAAAGAAGACAAGTATGATCTTCTGAAACAAAAGCTATTCTTTAAAGATGCCATAGAAGTATTTCAGAATGTTCCTAGCCCTGAGATGCAAGAGAAACCCTCACAGCCTATTGTTTATCCCAAGATGGCGTAAGTCCCTACTTCACCCCCTGCACCTAGAAACCCTGTAGTCATGCCAAGACAACCTGAGCAACCTCAAAATGTAGTTGACCTTTGGTTTCAATTATTCTTTGACATTCTGGGGAATAATCAACTAACAGAAAAGTTGCGCAATCCGCTATACCTAGTTTTAGGGAACGAAGAACCCCTAGAGGTAAGAATAAGGGCTAATATTCCTGAGAAGAGTACCCATAGAGTGCAGTGAAGGAAATTACGAACTGGAAAATAATTTAGACTAGTAGCCCAGTTAGATGAATTTGAGATAAGGACGTCATGTTGGATCTAGGATCTGATGTGAACATTCTACCTAAGAAGACCTGGGAAGCCTTAGGAAAACCTAGGTTGACATATTCCCTAATTCAGTTAAGAATGGAAAACCAATATTGTATCTTCCCCATAGGAAGATTGGATAATGTGGAAATAGATGTTGTGGGAGTAAAGACAGTGGCTGACTTTGAAGTCATTGAGATCATGGGAAATAAGGAACCCTACCCTGCACTACTTGGCATCGATTGGGCCTATGCAAATTATGCAGTAATCGACTTGAAGAAACACACCATGACCTTTGAGGCTGAGGGAATCAAAATAGTTCAACTTTTGGATCCATAGGTAGGACCTAGGTATATAGAACCAACATACAATAATATGGAGGGAGAAGACTTGGACCAGTTGTACACTGTAACAATTGGGACAAGAAATGATTATATAAATCCTACTGCTAATGGATCAATAAGTTGGAGAAGCATATAGTCAGTAGATGAAGATTCAGAACTAGATTTCGACAGTTGGCAACAAGGTTCCCATGAAATATTCTCAAGAATGTGCACAACTGTCAGAGCAACTAGATGGGCTGGGACTGAAGTCAGATAACACCAAGTATACAATGGCACCTCAGATCTAGACAATTTTTTTCACATGGAAAAAAATATAAGAGAAGACCAAAGAATCTCGGTACTACATGTGGCTTTTTAAAAAACCCCTACCAGATTGTGGTCTAATCATAAAGCCATATTCAGAAGTTGGGACGAGGTGAATCAAGCTATCAAGTATAGGTTCCAAAATAAGGAGAAGCTGGAATCATAGGTGCAAATGGATCTTCAAGTTGGACAACTGTTCAACAGAGAATTAGATCCTAGGATACATATTGAATAGTGTGTGGCACAGTGGCAAGCTACGGGGATACCCTCTCACTTCTTGGTCCAGGTATTCCCCCACTATCTAGGTCCAATCCCAAAAGATTGGGTCATAAATGAGAAAACCAAAAGACAGATCAACGACTGGAAAACACTGACAACTCAATTTTACAAGGACTTCTCATTTACAAGTAAGTACTCTGAGTTTGAAGTAGTCCTGCAAAAGATTAAAGAATTTATTTTTACATATAGTGGTAATCAGAAATAAAACTTAGTGGTATGCAGAAAACATAGCCAAGAAATCCAGACTAATATCCAATTTCCCTCAATTGAGAAACCTATAGAATTCTATCAGATTAGTAGAGATTCAGAAAGCCTAGATGACCTAGAAGAATTGAGAAACCTAGCCATCAAAGAGACAGAGGGGAGCAGAGAAATTCAAAACACCATACCCATCTAGACCGATAGTTCCTACAATCACCCATTAAAATTGCGCAAAATCAATATAGGGAATGCAGAGAAACCCAAGATAGCTATGGTGGGAGACTATTGGGATGAGTAAACCAGTCAGGAAATACAAAGTTTATTGTGGGAATATGAGGATTTGTTCCCAAATACCTTTTCAGAGTTAAAGGGAATCAAAGGAGTCATGGGAGAAATGAAGATTGAACTGAAACTAGGATCCAATCCTGTCAGACATAGACCATACTATACTAATCCTAAAGTAAAAGATAAGGTTAAGAAGGAAATAGACAAGAGGTTGGAAGAAGGTCTCATTTTTGCAGTAGAAGAAGCAGAGTGGGTTAGCCCGATAGTTATTCAAAGCAAGAAAGATACATATGATATTAGAGTCTGTGTAGAATACAGAAGCCTCAACTCTGCCTGTGTACACGACCCTTTCCCAACACCCTTTACAAATGAAGTACTAGAACAGGTTGTGGGAAAGGAGGCATACTCATTCACAAATGGAGTTTTAGGATACCATCAAGTCAGGATTGCTGAAGAAGACAAAAGGAAGACCACTATCATAATAGAATGGGGATCCTTCAGATACAATGTGATTCCATTTGGCTTGAAGAAAGCCCCTGCAGTTTTCTCAAGGATTGTGATAGAAACTTTTAGAGAGTTCATCCAAAAATTTATAGAACTCTATAAGGATGATTGGACAATATATAGCCTGCTCAAGGAACATGTAGCATTGTTGCGACTAATGTTTGACAGTTGCAGAGAGTTGTAGATCTCATTGAATCTCAAAAAATGTATCTTCTGTGTACCACATGGGAATTTGTTGGGCCATATATTCTGCCGAGAAGGAGTATTGGTAGACCCAACCAAAGTTGTGGTCATTGTGAATATGCCTCCACCTATGAGAACTAAATAGTTGCGCTCCACACTGGGACACACATGTTACTATCGCAGGTTCATCCAAATATATGCCAACATTACGATGCCTCTGGAAAACTTACTAAAAAATTCTGAAACGGTCCAATGGACTCCAGAATGTGATAAAGCATTCGAGACACTCAAGGAGAAACTCATCCCAGCACCGATTTTGATATTCCCAAATTGGGAGAATGAATTTCACGTCCATGTAGATTCTTCAGGAATTGCTTTGGGAGCTATCTTAATGCAACCTAGTGATGGAGCTATGGATCACCCTATCTATTTTGTGAGTCGGAAGTTGTCACAAGAAGAGCACAACTACACAACAACAGAGAGGGAGGGTATAGACATGATTTATGCTTTGCATAAATTTAGACATTATTTGTTAGGATCTCATTTAAAGTTCTTTATTGACCATTCTGCATTGAAATATCTAGTTAACAAACTAGTATTAGAAGGAAGAATTTGTAGATGGCTACTATTATTTCAAGAATTTTTATTTGAAGTTCTCATCAAGCCGGGAAGATGCAACGTAGGACCTGATCACCTGTCCAGTTTAGAGTCAGGGGAAAGTGGTAGAGCAGTAGATGACCAACTCCTAGATGCAAACTTGTTCATAATTGAGGCCATACTAGAGTACTTGGAGGACATAGCAGTCTTCCTAAGTATAGGTGCCTGTTCAGAGACATATTCCACAACCCATAAACAACACATGTTTGTTAGAGAAGCAGATTACCAGTTGATCACTGAACAGTTGAATAAACTTGGACTAGACAACATCCTCAGACAATGTGTCCTAGATCATGAAAGATAGGACATACTCTGGGAATGCCATAGTGGAGTTGCAGGAGGCCACGTAGGAGGCTCTTCCGATCTCACGGAGGGTATAGACATGATTTATGCTTTGCATAAATTTAGACATTATTTGTTAGGATCTCATTTAAAGTTCTTTATTGACCATTCTGCATTGAAATATCTAGTTAACAAACTAGTATTAGAAGGAAGAATTTGTAGATGGCTACTATTATTTCAAGAATTTTTATTTGAAGTTCTCATCAAGCCGGGAAGATGCAACGTAGGACCTGATCACCTGTCCAGTTTAGAGTCAGGGGAAAGTGGTAGAGCAGTAGATGACCAACTCCTAGATGCAAACTTGTTCATAATTGAGGCCATACTAGAGTACTTGGAGGACATAGCAGTCTTCCTAAGTATAGGTGCCTGTTCAGAGACATATTCCACAACCCATAAACAACACATGTTTGTTAGAGAAGCAGATTACCAGTTGATCACTGAACAGTTGAATAAACTTGGACTAGACAACATCCTCAGACAATGTGTCCTAGATCATGAAAGATAGGACATACTCTGGGAATGCCATAGTGGAGTTGCAGGAGGCCACGTAGGAGGAAAGACCATGACATAGAAAGTTCTCCAGGGAGGAATTTGGTGGGAAAAACTCTTCAAGGATGCAAAGGTATACGCTAGATCATGTGATGTTTGTCAACGAGTGGGAAAGCCATCACGCCAAGATGAGCTACCACTACAATCAGTTAGAGCTCTAAAAGAATTTCAGAAATGGGTAGTTGACTTCATTGGACCAATCAACCCTATCGCCAAGCATTCAAAGGAAAGGTACATCATTACCGCAATCAAATACCTTACCCATTGGGAAGAAGTAGTAGTTGTACAGGACTGTTCGACATATACTGATGCCAGATTCATTTTTGAGAATATCATTACGAGGTTTGGATGTCCCAGGAGCTTAACCAGCGATAAGGGAGCTCATTTCATTAGAAACACTATAGCAACACTTACAATAGAATTTCTAATTCAACACCACAAGAGTAGTCCATACCACCCATAGGCCAATGGAATAGTCAAAGCCTTCAACAAAATTCTAGAAAGGGGGTTAACAAAGGTTTGTTGTGCAAACCGCGAGGACAGGGATGATAGAGTTCCAGCTGTACTATGGGCATAAAGGACACCAAAAAAAAACTCCAGAGGTACACACCATTCCAGCTAGTTTACGAGAGAGAAGCAGTGGTGCCTGCAGAATTTATCACCCCAGGTTTATATATTTCACAAGCCACACATATGATAGAGGAGGAATCAGTGGCGCAACGGCTTAAGGAATTACAAGAACTCGAGGAAACCAAATTTCTAGCAGACTTCCATTAGTCCGTTGAAAAAGAAAGACAAAAAGCTTGGCATGATAGGCACATTAAGACCAAGGTATTCACGCAAGGAGACAAGGTACTACTCTACGATAGTTAGTACCAGAAGCATCCTGGCAAGCTGCGCATGCACTGGTTGGGACCATTCATAATTGCGAACATCCTGGGACCCAAAGAATTGCTCACGAGACTGACAACCCATCTCTTCAATATCCCACGGGCATAACAACCCACTTCTTTAGTCCATCTCTCAAGATAACCAGATACACCAACACAAAAATGGCTATGGATACAGGTTCAGGTACATTCATGAAGATAAGCAAGATAGATCAATGGGTGTGTGCATGCTCATGGATGATTTACTGGATGACTGAAGGATGGAAGGAATGATGGGAAGAATGATGGAAAAGATGGGAAAATGAACTAAGTCCCAACAATATGTATGCATGACCCCAACTTGACACTTGTCATGTTGGGAGCTACTTTGGCCCACTTGTCCCCAATTTTAGAACTTGGGATAAAATAATTATCCATACTTTATGATTTAATAAATATTAATATAATATTCCTTTTTGGCTTAAGATCCCTAAATATTAATATAATATTCCTTTTTGGCTTAAGATCCCTAGCTTATCCCCTTTTCCTTAACTTTTATCCCCCACCCTATCCCTATTAGTGGAGTTTAGTCCCCCATACTCTTTTATCATGGTCATTCTGCACGTAGTGATGCATTTTATATTAATGCTGAGACATATACAAAAGTAGGTGCACTAGCCTTCATCTAGGCTCTCCAGCCTAATAATCAGAAAACTCGCTCTTCCGCCTAGGGATATTACATTGTCCTTCCGCTTTTTGTATATTATTTCGAAATCAAACCCTTGAATTTTTTCTACCCATTTTTGTTGATATTCCGATGACAATATTTTCTCCAAAATGTTATTTAGGCTATGATGGTCTGTCTTGACATTAAAGTGCCTCCAAATGAGATACTATCATCATTTTTTATCGCATGTAAAATTGCTTCCATTTCTTTTTCATATGTACATTTCACCAAATCTTTTCCCTTGAATTGTTTGCTTTCAAAAGTCAATTGTCTCTCTTCTTCATTCAATACTGCTCCCATTCCTAGTCCTAATGCATCAAATTCTACTATGAATTTTTTACCAAAATTAGGTGTTTCTAATATTGGTGTAGAAGACATGGCATTCTTTAAAAGATATAATGCCAAAGTATCCTTATCATTCCATACACATGATTTTTTCTTCAAAATATATGTGAGTGGGCCTGCAATGCGTGCATAATTCTTAAATTTTTTTCAATAATATCTTGTAAGACCCAAAAATCCTCTAAGACTCTTAATGTTCTTAGGAGCAAGCCATTTTGTAATAGCTTAGATCTTTTTAAGGTCCACCTTAACCCCTTCCCTTGGAACAATATGGAACAAATATTCTACCTCTTTTTTCCTAAAAGAACATTTCGATATTTTTACATACAACTGATTGTTCTCAGGAATTTGTAGGAATTGATCCACGTGTTTAATGTGGTCTTCCCATGATTTGATATAGATAAGTATATCATCAAATAAAACCAACACAAACTTTCTATTATGGTTTCGAAATGTTTTGTTCATAAGAATTTGAAAAGTTGAAGGAGAATCAATCAACCCAAAAGAAATGACCAAGAACTCATAGTGCCCATCATGAGTTCTAAAAGTTGTTTTGGGAATGCCATAGTTTCTTGATTTGATCTAGTGGTATCCTGATTTAATATATAGCTTTATAAAATAATCCACTCCATGAATCTCACATAATAGCTCATAAATATTTGGAATAGGGAATTTATCCTTTATGGTGATTTTGTTTATATCTCTATAATCAGGACACATCCTCCAATAATTATCTTTTCTTCTCACCATCACTACTACAAGTGAAAATGAACTCCTATTTGGTTGAATAATACCTAAATCCAACATGTCTTGTACTATTTTCTCAACATCCCCTTTTTCTGATGATGTTATCTATAAGGCCTTTTATTAGGAGTACTTCCCAATATTAGTTCGATTTGATGTTCATAATATCGATATGGAGGTATATATTTAAGAGTTGCTTCGAAGACTCTATACTTCTTTTCCAATGTGCTTCTTAATTCCTTTGGAATTTGCATCTTCCTTATTAACTTCCATAGAATAAAGTTTAACCACAACTACTTTTCTATCCCTTTTTAGGATATTTTCCATTCTATGAGAGCCAATGACCTGAGAAGGTACAAATTTTAACTTCCATAGAATAAATTTTAACCACAACTCCTTTACTACTAGAGTACCTAGGTACTAGAGAGTGGTCTCTCTGAGTGTTATTCTCAATGTACTATAGCAACAAAATGACATAAATAACTTATCTAAGGTCGGTTTCAACTATACCTAGGGAACTTCCTATATATCCAAAGGTACGTGGAAGTGATATTCCATCTACATGTATTGTCTAATGTGGTACTACTCGAAGGGGTACCAATAAGGGTTATATGGGTTTCCAACTAGATGAAACAATGTATTTCCAACTAGGTGAAGCCATGTCAGACACTTTATCTTTCATGGACTATATCTCCTAAAGTATAGAAAACCAAAACCTAAAATTTTGACTACCTATACTATGGAATTTCTCCTCAAACTCGTCAAAATTGCCTTGTATGAAACTTCCCAGAATGTTTTTTATAGAAAACATTCAAGATGTCTCGTTTAAAACTAATTTTGGGATGATTCAAAAACCCTATATTCCATAGGCTATATATAAAAAAAATTAATGAACAAGAAATTGAAATTTTTACCAGATATACTATGATATGTCTCCTAAGTAACCTCCAAATTTCATTCTCTGAAGCATTCTAAAAAACAATTTATAGACAAAATTCATAGATGACTCGCTTGAAGTAGCACAACCCTAGGATTTATTCTCTTGATACCAAATGCTATGAAGGAAGAAACTTGAAAATGATAGAAAGTCAATGAATATAGTCCACTTTGAGGGGAAAACCTACTTTTACAATATATCCAATTCAAAAGACAAAATATGATGATACTAAGACTAGGTCTCCTTGGTATATGTTGGAGTAGGCTATTTTGGGAGCAAAGTTCAAGGAATAAGGAAGAGCACAACAAATGAGGCAGGTATCTAAGGAACTGAACAAAGAATCAGTGTGTGCCAAGAAAGAAGGAAAATAAGTGCAATGAAAAGAAGAGTCAAAGCAAGGAACAATTGGATTTAGGACCAACCACACACAAGGAGTTACTATGTGGACAAACCTAATCCACTAGGGTTAGGGTTTTTGGGTTATGATGTAAAGGGTTTTTACCTACTTTTGAATTATACATATATGATGTATGAGGTATATAAGGGATGATAACATTTTTGGTATGGAAGAGAAATACTTTTGAGAACTTTTCTAAGTTTTGAGCTAGTATTTGTGGAATGTTTTGGTTGAGATTTGTGGACCTCATGCAGAGTCTATTTTTGAGTTGTATTTGATGGTTATGTCACAAGATGTGGATCTTGGTGCGACACTGGTCAGCCTAAGCATCACCAAATTATGATGTAATGCACAAAATGCACTATTTTGATGAAGATTAAAAAAGAAGCATAGAATGCCAAATCTTTGTGGACATAGCCCAGGGGGGGGTGAACCACGGTAAAATAATGTGCCAATGTGTGGAATGTGATTTTTATGTGTTTCCATACTTATTATGTTGAATGAATGAATGAATACATGAATATGTTAAAGTTAATTTACAACACACTCTAGATATTTACCTCATAATGAATGTGAAGGGTTAATTGAATGATAGATTTGACTAAAGATGTATTGGATTGGTAAATATGAAGTATATTGAAGTTATAAACAAGGTCTAACATTCCCATGAGCACAATCCCTTCCATGACTACAGAGATTTGGGTCCTGCAGTCACCCATAAGCCATCTCGGGTGAGACTGCACTGTGCACTATGTGCACAATGTTGCCTTCTATTTTACCAAAGGGGTTGGTGGTTTCTAGTCTTTTTTTGGAGAAATAAGGTAGAACTAGGGTTAGCCCATACATCCAACAAATGGTCTTGTTTTTGGTTGGAACTCAAAAGATCAAATTGGAGGGGATTTGATGAAGACAATGAAATGGTAGAAAGGGATGTTTAGGCCATGGAACCATACCAAGCAAGATATTGAAAGGTGGTTGGAGATAAAGCAGCTCGAGTTTGCACAAAAAGACAATAGAAGCTCCAGGTATACACTGCCAATATTTACAAATGTATTTGTTTACTTATTTGTATGAGACATATTTTTGTTATTTTCCAAAGTTGTTACATGAGTGGGTATTGAGGTTGAAGTATACTCATCCAACTAATTGGATAAGGCCAGTATAGTGGACTACTGAGAATATTGTATGGCTAGAAAGAGTTAATAATAAATTCATGTGCGTAATGGATTTTTGGTTAAAAAATATTATTGCATGGTTTATTACTGAATTTTTAGTCAATACAATGAAGTCATATACTACTGCAGAGAAGGAATTATTGAAGGGAGAAAGAGGAAGGTACATTAGGTCATTTTACACTTCGATCAAGATCTTATTTCATGATAAAGTAGTGATGACAATAGAGTCAGACAACTAAATAACTATGCATGCATGGGGGAGCTGGGAGAAGAACTAAGGAAGATATGAGATATGGAGAGGGCTCTATATGAAGGCTAGAAGAAGGAAGCAATGGACCCCATTATGATGGATGAGGAACAAACTAAGGAAATAATGGAAAGAGCAAGAGTGATGTGCATCGGAAGACCTTATCAGTATAAGATAAATAGGAAAAAGAGGATAGTAGTTGAGCGAGAGGGCTTGGAAAGTGATGAGGATGAGGTAGAGGATCTCTGTTCGATGGGGTATATTGAGGAAATATTGCATGCCATATATGAGAGGAAAACCAGAGGTTAGGGGTATGGCGCAGAAGAAGGATCTCCAGTCCAGTATGAATTAGTGTGGAACCAACAAACCCATGTGCGACTGAGACATCTAAAGAAGAAGAAATGTTCAAACAACAAGTGATTAATTGTAGAAGGAGTTTAGTAGGACATGGGTCAAGTGGAAATTCAAGGAGAAGTATAAGTTCATCTAGCAAAATTTAAGTATCCACACTACATGGAGGTGGTAGTACAACAAAATTCACAATGGAAGGAATAGATCCAACTATTAGGTTACTTGATTTCCATGGAGAAGGGTCGGATGAACCAGATAAGCATTTTTTTATTTGTGAGAAGATTTGGGTAGATAAGGAGATTACAAATGAAAATACCAAGGTTGCGCAGTTGGAAATTACATTTAGAGACCATGCACTGGATGGGTATATGGGTATCGTAGTAAATAATACAACATGAGTGCCTACAATTGTTGCAAATGTGAGGAAGCAATTAATCAATGAATTTCAATGACCTAGTTCAGAGGATCAGTTCATGAATGAGATGATAGAGATAAAAAAAAATCCTGGTGATTCATTCTGGGAGGTTGATCAGAAGTTCAAAATACTAAAAGGTAATTTTAAGTATCCTATTATAGACATGCAACATATACATTAATTTGCTAACTCTTTATTGGCACATTTGAAGTATCCATTGAGGAAACAAAATTTTCAAACTCAGGTCGAGTCCTTACAAGAAGCCTTGCAATTAGAGGAAAATAAGTATAAGAATAAAGATCGAGCTATGGAAGAGCTAAGATTAGACCTATAGAACTTGACATTTCAATTGAATCAGAATAAGTGAAAGGAAAAGAGGGAGGATGTTTGATGCACATTTTGCAGAAAAAAAGGTCATCATAAGAATGAGTTACCAACCTTTATGCAGTACTTGGGGATAGGAATGCCAAATCCTTTACCCACAAGAGCACCATGGTGTGACATATGTAGAGCACATGGACATGATCCTTATCATTGTCCCATGATGAAAAAGTATCAAACAGTTCCCAAGACTACATTTTGTAATTTTTGCAAGTCAGTTGGACATGAAGACAATGATTGTAGAACCTTGTAAATAATACAAGAGAGGACATCGAATACTTATAGAGTGCAGTATGAATTAATGATAGGAAAACCTACACAACAACCACAAAATAATAATGCGTAGTAGTTTGCAGGGAAACCACAATATAATAACGCACAACAATTTGGATCACCATTGCAGTATAACAAGACACAAGACTCTGCAACACCACTGTAGTATAATAATGCACAACTGTAGTACAATCAGACACCACTGTATAATACATTGCACATAGACAATCAAGGAAACAAAGGAGGCTTCAGAGGAGGAGGTCGTGGAGGTCAAAAATTTGGAGGAGGTAAAGGACTAGTATTTTGTCACAAATGTCAAAAACCTTGACACTATGCAAGAGTTTTCCACAACCACCTACGACATGTATGCATTGTTGCATAACATACCATGAGACAAAAGATTGTCTGACACTTCTAGTAAAGATACAGGATAAGAGGAACCAAAACAATCAAAGTTTCCAATGGATTGTTATGGAAACATAGAAGAGGATGTGAATAATATCAATATAGTTATGAGAGTTGGAGCCAAGATAGGAGAAGATGCAACAAAGAAGGATTGGGTTCAGTACTAGTGGGTCAGGAAGAATACAACACCCCAACATAATTTCGATGCACGCAAACAGAAGGAGACATTCAAAGAGGAAAGAAAAGAGATTTTGAAGGAGAATATTGCATCTACCTCAGGAACAAAGTCGAGAGATGATGTACCATTTGTTAACGATGAGTAAATTGTTGGGATGAAAAAACAATCTACAAAGGTAACCTACAAACCAACTTTAAGACTGGAAACTAGCCTTTCCAATCTAGAGAGGTATCTCTCTAAGACTTGATCTTTGATAGATATGTTTCTTTAAAATGATGGCTAGATTTTGAACTTTAAGGTAATTTTTAAAGGTATGATGACAAAAGATAGCGTTTCTAGGGCTATGGAGTTAGCCCCTGAAAACAAAGAAACAATGTTTGGTAGATAGAACTCCTCAGAGGAACAAAGGATAAATAAGGTGATGAAATTCAGTATTTAATTTGATTATGTAGGGAAAAAGAAGAAAGGAAACATACAACAGAATCAAAGCGCCACAACAGATGAATTTTGATCTTAGTTGAGAAGATAGACAAAATTTAAATGAGTTCAGTCTAGAGCACCACTTCGATGAATTTTGGACTTTAAATTTTACCAATTTAAAAAGAAGAGAAGTGAAAATGAATATGAATACAAAGGAAATACATACAAGGAAAGGTACAAGCTTCATAGCATCACCATTAGAATCTTTTTCTCAAGGAACTCGGGACTTCTACATTTGTATTTCTTTAGATTAAGGAAATTACATAGAGGATCAAAATATCTATACTTTTTCCAGCGTACCCCCTTTTTACATCAAAAATAGCCCATATATATAGAAAGTAAAGCTACACTAAGTTGCTAGGAGTCAAACTACTATCTCCTAGAGTTATGGATCTGGTTGTTTTCAAAGAGAACAACAACCTTTACAAAAATTACCAAAAATAGGGAAATCGATATGGAACTCATAAACTATATGGGATGTTATTTACAATCATAAATTATTTAGGCAAATCACAATCATATGGTTATGATGAATCATCACGCGTATTTCTAGAAAACACTTTCACTACTGCGTAGTAAATTCTAGCTTATGTTGTGCAACTGTTGGCTACGAAATCTGTGCAGTGATTTAGCGTGATAAATCTTCATGGAGAGGTTGTGCATGCGAATCCAGTTGGCCGCATAGAATTGGATCATCCAATTTGTCCATAGCTTCATTTTCCAAACTCACTTGTAGTTGTAAGTTCCTATTTGTCCTTCTCAATGACAAGATTTGTCTTTTCAAATTCTTCATCTGTCTCAACAAAGCCACATTTATTTTCAATTTTAATTGAGCGTTGGAGAGAGTTGCACATGCATCGTCGATAGTTGGTATACATTCCTTGAAATGTTCCATGATTCTTTCCTCTGATATCCTTTTTCCTCCCTAAGCTAAATGATCACATATCGAGCCTCTCTGAGCTGCTTTTTCAGCCAATTTATATTCTTTTCTCCTCCTGTTAGGGAGGTAGGAGATATCTGACCTACTTGACTCTGTGATGCTGGTGTTTCAATAATTTTTTCTACCATATTTCTTCTCAATTCTTTGTTTTCTTGATAGAATTGGGCTACGACATGTTGAGATTTCTTAAGTTGTTGTTTCACCTTAGTATTTTCATATTCCTCACCCGAATCTACCTGTTTTTCATCAATTCCATGGTTTGCACATTCAACAAGCTCTAGTTGAATTATAGGTATGGGAAATCTCCTAGAAGAGATCCTGGTGCACAGTTTAATAGGATCTTGTATCTCCTCAGTTTCATCAGTAAATATTAACTTTCTTCTCTTCTGGGATGTTGGCTGACTGAGTGACGATTCTTCCATTTATTTTCCTTTTCTTATTTCAATAACATCTCCTCTTCTCGCCTCTGAACTATGAAGTGATGATTTTTCAGTAGATAAAGGAATGTATCCTTTAGGGTCTCTGGGAATGTTTTCTGAAATCGGAAAGGAATTCAAGTCCTTGTTCAAATTTCTCAGCTCTTCAACCACCAACATCTTAATTAATGAAAAATGGAATAATTTGTTCTCTGACTCGTCAGCTTTGGCCTAGACACTGTCTACCATCTTTCCCAGGATTTGACACAAAAAGAAATGTAAGTGTAAGGGATTTATCCCTGTGAAATACATTAGTAACCTGATGTGGTATGGATGGACCTTGTTGAATCTTCCCTCACAAGTGAAGTATTTCCTGACTATCTTTGAAAATTTATCAAAAGGTTCCAGGAGATACTGACTAGAAATTCCATCTCCAATTTTCCAATTTCTATATTCATGCTTGATGAAATCCATATAACATGAAATGTCTAAAGGCATACCTTTAAACCATTTTTCTCCCTGTAGAGGGATATCCGTCGCAACTGACATGGTTTCCTCTGTCACTTGGAAAGTGATCCCTGCAACTATTGCACTAACACCAGTAAAATTGAGGGTGAACTACTTAGTTAGTTGCACATTATATCCTTGAATCCTTTTAGAGAAACACATACATCTGACTTGTTCAAAAGATTCCCTGATTTCCAGGTCTGCATTTATTAACTTTAAATGCTGAGGTTCAAAACTAACAACCTTGCCTCTTCTTTCATTCTTTCTTTTCCCTTGGGAAGTTGCCATGGTGTTGGTATTTGTTAATTTCAGGAGCGCAACAATAAATTTTAATAGCCTCTCTGCGTAGTGAATAGGAATAGTGATTTTTTCACAATGTACAAGAAAAGGTAGCAACAAGAATCTTTGTGGGACAAACAAATCAGTAGCAGAAAATTTGGCACAATGGGAAACTCGATGCAGCAGTAAAGTGCGACGAAAAATTTTGGTGTAGAAAAAAATTCAACGTGAGAGTAGGTAGTTCAAAAGAAATAAGAATGATTGTGAGAAGAAACAATTTTTTCCAAAATCTAATTTGCAATGAGCTCCAAGGAAAACTCTTGAACACTCGCTGAAAGAGATGAAGGATACGCAACAAAATCAAAATAGCAGACTTACATAATGACTGACAACAAATATTATTTACGCAATGAAGGGATTCAGAGCTTGCTAAAAAAACTATGGACGATGCACAAATTTTGAAAGTGATGGAGAAGCATGAAGGGTGACCAATATTTATGCTTGAACGGATAAGGAATGAAATCATGGAAAAGGACAGTAAATCCATAGAGAAAATAAGTTTGAAAGAAGGTTAAAGATTTGTACAGTGAACTCATGAAGCAGGTACTCCTTTGAAGTGCGCAATAGTACAAACGATATGGAGTGCTATGATTCTTCACTTTTTTGACTTCATGATTAGGTAATTATTCCCCATAATATATTTTAACATGACCTTTATCCTAACCACTTGAATCGACCTTGGTACCTAAATTCCACTTTTTTGACATGACTCAAGACTTAGGAAAGTAAACCCTTACAACTCAAACATGATGAACCTTACATCAATTTACCAATTTTTATCCAAACTCCTTACTCGAATTTTCAAAACATTCCTTAGTTTTGTCATTGACCTCATAAATTTTGACACACCAACTGCGACTTATTCAGGATTTTTTTTTTTTTACAAAAAAACAAGACATGGCTCTAAAAAAAATGGACAAACCTATGACTCTAACTACAAAAAACATGGTGCTAACACCAGTCTATGACATGCCTCACTTATGTGATCAGACCAATAGAGAGAAGCCATCAGAACAAGTAAGTAATATGAGAAATGTTTTGGGGTCTTATGTGAAGTTGTTGAATGATAAAATCTCTTTACAAGTATTACAGAGTCTGTTAGAAAAGTGAAATTGTGGAGAAGAGATGAAATTAGAACATAAAAGAGTTAATCAAGTTCCTAAGATGAGAAGAGCAAGTAGGGAGTTCAAGTTGAATACAAACATTGGATATTTCAATATGGGGGATATTGTATTGGACTTGGAGTTTGAAGTAAATGTTATGCCTAAGAAGACATGAGAAGCTATGGGGGAACCTACACTAAGGTATTCACATTCAATTGAAGCTATAAAATCAACATAGAGCAATGTCGATTGGTATATTGAAGGGGATACCAATAGATCTAGATGGTGTGCGCACCATGACAGACTTTGAAGTGATTGGCATAACAGATAACACTTCACCATATCCATCATTGTTGGTTCTAGATTGGGACTTTGAAAATCATTCTATTATTAACCTAAAGACTAGAAATATGATATTTTAATAAGGAGAATACAAAGTGATTTCATCATTATATCCTTTAGAAGGAGGAAGTCATGTTGAAACTGCGACATAAAATTTCATTACAGAAGACATAAACCAACTCTATAGAACTACTGCATGAGAAGAAGACTATATTAACCCCACTACAGATGGCATGTTGAGCTGGAGAAGAATTAGTTCATGTGCATCATATTATAAGAAAGTTCTGGATAATTGGTAGCAACATTTGCACAATTTATCTACCAGAAGATGTGCAAGGATGACCCGTGCATTAACATGGGTTGGTACAAAGGTAAGAGAAACTCCTACTTTTTATGGTTAGAATGACTTAGAAGAATTTTTAATGAAGTTTGAATTAGAAGTAGTGGAAAATCAAAGATTACCAGTATTGGATATTGCTTTGAAATATACACTCGCATGATGGCGGGGTACTCATAAGGACAAGATCAATAACTGGTATCAATGCTAGAGGTTACTAAGCATCGAATTTGGTATAGAACAAGAAAAAAAATATGTGGAAAAGTATGATGGAATTGGATAGCCCAGAGAACATGTAGACAAATGTATAATTCTATGAAGATTAGTACCATCAGAGGAGTGGCCACATCGCTTTATTCATAGAATGGAAGGAATCCCAAGGAATTGGTACACATAATTGTAACAACGCAAGGAAACTAAAAATTGGGAGGAGATGCAACATAATTTTGTGGTCACGTTTACCTTTGAACATGAGAGTATAGAGATAGATACAACATTCAAGGTGGAAAGAGATAGGATTTTTGAAGAACTACAAGTAGATATTGTGACTGCTTATCCGAACCAAAAGAGATAGACAATCAGACGATTGCTACAATGTTATCATGTTGTAGAAGAAGAAGACCCATCAGAAGAAAACCTGCGCAACATCAAGATTATAGAGTTGAAGGAGAGAGAGATATAGAAGGTCCAAAGCTAGATTCAAAATATTATGCTGCACCACTAAATATCAAGAAGGTAAATATTGGAACAACAAAAAACCCAAAGATTGCAAGTATCAAAGATTATTGGGATAATCATACATTGGAAAGAATAATAGAATTATTGCGCAAGTACAATGACCTATTTCTAGTGACGAAGGGAGTAGCAGGATAATTTGGAGAGATGAATATCACTTTGAAACCATATGCTACACCAATAAGATAGAGACCTTACAGGTTGAATCCAGTGTATAAGTAGAAAGTGAAGGCATAAATTGATAAGATGTTAGAAGCTGGTGTCATAGAATCTATGTAAGAATCAGAATGGATTAGCCCTATGGTAGTGAAAAAAAAGAAGCAAGGGGGAATCAATATATTTTTATATTTGACGAAATTGAATTATTCTTACCTACATGATCCCTTTCCTACCCCATTTACAGATGGAGTATTGGAGAATGAAGGAGGGCATGAAGCCTATTCATTTACAGATGGTTTTTCAGGATATCATCAGATCAGGAAAGCACCAAAAGATCAACATAAGACAACATTTGATACGAAATCAATATCATATCAGTACAGAGTGATGCCATTTGGGTTAAATAATGCACCTTCAATTTTTTCAAGGGTAGTAGTAGCTTCCTTTAAGGATTTCATACATAAGTTTTTGGAAGTTTACTTGGTTGATTGGACAGTTTCTATTTTATTGAAGGATCATGTTGAAGTGTTAAGATTGATGTTAGATAGGTGTAGACAATGTCAAATTTCATTGAATATTAAGAAATGCATTTTCAATTCACCTTTTGGAATCCTGTTAGGGCATGTGGTGTGTAAACAAAGTATGTTGATTGATCCTACCAAAATTGTTGTCATAATGAATTTATCACCACCTAATTTAGTGCACCAACTAAAAATTACACTTGATCATACCTGGTATTACAAGAAGTTCATAAGGATGTATGCACATATTACTGCATCGATGGAGAAATTATTGAATAAAGACATCAAGTATCAGCGAAATGATGAGTGCTATAAGAGTTTGGATATATTGAAGGAGAAGATGGTGACAACATTGATTTTAGTGTTTCCAGACTGGTCAAAATAATTTCATGTACATATGTATGCATATGCAATAACACTTGGAGAAGTATTAACACAGCCAGGAGAAGGTGATATAGATCACCTTATAAAATTTGCAATAAAGAAGTTGTCAGATTCAGAACAAAACCACAATACAACATAAAGAGAAGGATTGGCCATGGTGTATGCATCACAAAAATTCAGACATTATTTGTTAGGTTAACACTTTAATATGTTTATAGATTACTCTGCCCTTAGATATTTAGTCAATAAGATAGTGTTGGGGGGAAGAATATGCAGATGACTACTATTGTTTTAGGAGTTTTATTTTGAAGTTGTGGTGAATCCTAGAAGATTGAATGTAGGTCCAAATCATTTGTCAAGGATAACTAATGGAGAGGAACCAATTAACTTGGAGGAAAACTTCCTATATGCACAATTTTTTTCAGTACATATTACTGAAGAATATTTCGTTGACATTATTAAGTTTTTGAGTACATGATTTTCCCCGAAGGAATTTAACATTGTTAAATTAATGTTGGCACAGGGGTAGACCCAGGGTTCAACTCTAATAGTTCACCAACAAGCCCTAACTACTATCCCTTTCAGCAACACTTGCGAAGTATATGGAGTCTCACCTGAAGTAGCAATAGGGGGTTTGCAGGACACAAGTGTCTACAACCAGATGAAATGCAAGGTGAATCCAGAATAATAATGCAATATAACCCAGAGAAATCTTAACAATATTATACTTAGCTTAGAAAATTTAGATTATAACTTCTATCTTTAATAAGGAAAAAAAACATGCAATAGCACTATAACAAATAGAAAATACACAGTATCAACCACAAAGAACAACAAGATTTACATGGTTCACCCTCTCCCTAGGGATACGTCCACATAAATGCGTGTCTTGATATTATTAGACGAAAACATACAGTTCTATATGTGCACTTAGCTGAAGATATCTCTCTTTCTTTCTCTTCCTTCTCTTCCTTCCCTGCGCACCCAACTGTAGGGTTGATCTTCTCACCCAGCTGAAGATCCAGAATACAGACTCAATATTTCTATCAACAACAATAATAGTAAACAATAGACCGAGCATGAACAACAACTAATAATAATAGACAAATAACAACCCCCTATCAACTCTTCTATACATTTATTTATACATTACATGAGTCTCAAACAACCTTAGACCAAAGTCTAGGTGTCAAAACCCTAGATCCAAAACCCTAGGTCCACATGACCCATGTTTTTAGGGCTTCGCCAGCTTGTCCTCCCTCCTTTTCCACGAGGTGCTCCAAAGTATCCATTGGTGTCTTCTTCTACTTGATGAGTTGTCCATAATCCATATTCTTTGATTCTTTATCTTCCCTGATATTCTCTTTCAACAACTTGCTTTTCCTTACTTCATTCCTTCTTTTCTGCTTATTTAACCGCTTCGACCCTTTCTTAGTTTATGTGCCTTCTGCGCAGTTCATACTTCATCTTTATGCTTCCTTAATCTTCACTTTCTTCCTTAATACCTAACCAAGGGCCAACAGGCCCCCAACACTCACATGTGACTCGTCCCGAGTCACTATAAGATTGATCCTTTTGCTTTACTTTGACTGTAGACTGCGTAGAGAAGCCTGTGCTTTCTTCTTTGTCCCTCCCTATCATGTGTAGACTGTATTTTATGTGTCTGGTACCCAATTTCAACTACACTTGGTTCCTATACCCTTCTTCCTTTAATTTCACTGAGAGTTGTGAGGAAATTGGTTGTCACGATACAACTTCAACTGACTTCCATTTACTAAACCATCCTTCCATTCTCCATTAAGAGTCTTTAATTGTGTAAATCCTCCTTCTGTAACATAGGCAAATTTGAATGGCCCAATCCAATGTGTCCTAAACATACCTAGATACTTCATGAACTTACTATCATATAACAGTACCAAATCTCCTTGTTTAAATGCTATCCTTTTGATATGTCTGTCATGGTAAGCCTTTTCTCATTATTTTTATACCTGCTGATGAAATATTGCAATAAACCTATCTTCCTCTAATTTGATCAACTTCACAAGCTATATTGAACAATGGATGTGTCATCCATACCTGTAAATGCTACAATTCTTAAGCTGGGAACCAAATATTCCATAGCATACCTGTAAATGCTACAATTCTTAAGCTGGGAACCAAATATTCCATAGGTACCACTGCTTTCAGGCCATAAACTAACTTAAAGGGAGTCTGCATTGTTAACTTTTTGCAAGTAGTTAGATAAGCCCATAATGATACTGGAATTCTTAAATCCCAATCATCTATGTTAACACATCAAATATTGGTCAACGTTGTCTCCAAGATATTATTGAAAGATTCAATTGTACCATTCAGCTGTGGGTGGTATGGTGTGCTCTTCTAATGGTGAACTTCAAACTCCTTAGTCAAGGCTTCAATGATTTTGTTAATGAAGTGTGTACCTTGATTACTCATAAGGATCTTCAGACATCCAAATTTGGTTATGATATCATCAAAGATGAATCACACAGTTTTATTTTCACTACATTATTTAACTACTCTTGCTTCTGCCCATCTGGTCAAATGCTATGCCACAATGATGATGTATTGAGCTCTTGTGCACCTTCTTTGATGGTATGGAATGACTCATAAATTTATAAATACATTCCTATTTGAAATTCGGTACCCTACAGTAGATTAGGTTTTAAAATTTTTAAGACAAAAGGTCTTTGAAGAGGCACCTAACCTCCCTTTTTCACAAGAAGAAGATGAATGGACTACACCTCTTCAAAAGTTATAGGGTTGTTATAATATTAATGCAGATGACGACGATGACCCTAGGGATGTAAACATTGCTGAAATTGAAGGTCAGAGAGAGATAGAAGGGCCAGGGATTGAATTAACTTTTATTGGACAACCTATTAAAATTAAGAAGGTTAATATTGGAACAGAGCAAGCACCTAAGT
>CBVK0102723766.1:0-13849 GCA_900067695.1 Picea abies
TGGCACCCAACCATTTGCCAAACAAATGCCACTTGTCAGTTGTTGGTTGGATCCCTATCACTAACCAATCACCTTCTTCTCGACTTCCACTTGTTTCCACTTGTCTCTGTCATGTCAGCACTGCTGATGTCATCATTTCACTGGACCTGTTGACTTTTTCCCTGTTTGGGAAAATGGTCAAAATATGATAACTCTCTCATACAATGTCCATTTGAGAAAGTAAATATATAGCCGAAATCGGGAGAACGAGACGGACGAAATGGCGTTGGGTTCATCGAATTCTAAGCACTTTAATTTTTGAGCCTTTTTTAGCCCTATCAAGCTCCTGGATCCGATTATGGATCATTCATCGACTAGATTATTGATGATTCTGCCAGCCATGAGGTATTTCCTTCATGGATGAGCTCTCTAGGTACAATCAGATCTAGATTCATTAACGAGATTAGTGCAAGACTACCTTCACTACTCATTGGGTTACTTTCACATATTATGTTATTCTCTTTGGAGTAAAGGATACTAGAGCCACTTTTAAGAACACCATGTCCTATGTGTTCCACTACTTGGTTCACATCATCTTGGCTTACCTTGATGACCTCATATCTCAATCAAAGAAATGTCTCAACACTCACAAGACTTCCACACTTTTTAATTACAATTTTGAAAATATAATATTCACTTCAATTCCCTCAAGTGTGTCTTATGTGTCATAGCTTAACATATTTTAAGCTTAACATATTTTAGGATTCATTGTCTCAAAGTAAAGGATTAATTTTGATTATTTGAAATTATAAGCCATCCTTGAACTATTCCCACCATGGACTCTACCTAAACTACAGAGCCTCCTAGGCAAAGCTAATTTTCTATGCTAGTTTGTTCGTGATAATGCCACATGTGCACATGAGTTTTTGTACTTATTATGCCAATAAATACCCTTTACAAGTGATTACCAAGCCCAATACTCCTTTTATGCATTCAAACATTTTCTCACTTATGCACCATTAATCAACTCCCTAACTTTAATAAGGATTTCGTCCTTTATGTCTTTGCTTCACCCTTCACAGTGGTCAAAGTGTTAGTTCCCCAAGGGGAGGATGACTGAGCATGTAATCTATTACATAAGAATGAACATTTTCATACCACCCCTAGCCTACAACCTTGATGAGAATTTGGCCTTGGACATGGTATATTTTTTGCAAAAACTTCACCATTACATTCTACTATGTAAAATGAAGGTCATAGCTAATTCAAATCCCATGTAGTACATCTTGGGTTGAAGACTTATCAATGGTAAGCTCACTAAGTGGATCATTATTTTCCAAAATTTTTATTTGAAATTTACTACCCTCAAGAGTGAAAAGGCCTTGTCCCTTGTGGATTTCATAATTGATATACCAACCAACGCAATAGATACCCCTATTAATGACAATCATCTTGATGAACACTATTTTTCCATTTTGTTGGAGGATCCTTCATACAACAATATCTTGGTTTATTTATGCATAAAAACTTTGGTTTTCATATTTCATGTGATGACTAACAATGTATACATCACCAAGATCCTCAATACCTCCTCATTGGAGATGTCCTTTACAAGTGAGAAGTTGACACCATCCTACATCATTGAATCACTCATGAAGAGGTAGAATGGGTCCTCAATGATAGTCATAATGGTACTTGCAGTGTACATCTCTTTAATATGGCCACTACTCAAAATATCATTTGGGTAGGCTACTTTTCTCCCTATCTCTTTCATGACTGCACCCATGCACTTAAGCGGTGAGGTAGTTGCTAAAAAGTTTCTTCCAATGTATGAGGTCCACTAGCTCCACTTCACCTCATTATCATTTCTAGTCCCTTTTGAATATGGAGGATTGACTTTACATAGTGTCTCCCTCCATCTAGTGGTGGTCATAAGTACATTGTTATGGTTTTCGATTATTTCACAAAGTGGGTCCAAGTTATGCCAACTTTCAATGACAGTGCAACCATTATGGCTCACTTCTTTTTCAACCATGTTATCACTCACTTTAGTATCCCTATATATTCAATCTCTCATCATGGAACACATTTCAAGAATGAATTCTTCTGAGTTTTGTGTTTGCATTTATTTTTTGCATAAGTTTTCATCTCCCTATTATTTCCAGGATAATGACCAAGTGGAGACTATTAATAAGGTCCTACAAACTATGCTACAACAAATGATCAACAAGCATAAATCTAATTGGCATCACATGCTTTTCTTGATCTTGTGGGCCTATTGAGCATATATCAAAAATTCCATGGGGTTTACACACTTTCATCTTGTTTATGGCATAGAGGTAGCTTTACCCATCAAATGTGAGATCCCCTCTCTCCATTTGTCCATTGAGCTCCTTCCTAACACTATTTCCTTAGATCAAAAATTAGTAACATTGGAACAAGTTGATGAAGATTATAATGTCATCTTAAAAAACAATGAGGCTATGGAAAAACATTTCAAATCTTGTTCTAACCACTAGGTACATCCTTTCTTCTTTCACAAAGGTGATCTGTGCTTTGCCTATGATCAAACCAAATAAATTTTAAGCCCTAGAAAGTTTGAATCCTTATGGCAATGTCCATACATCATCAAACATTTTTTAGGAAAGGGGGTGTATATTCTTGTAGGTCCCAATGGTGAATTCCTCAAAGAACCCCTCAATGGGGTATACTTGAAGAAGTTTTATCCTGAACCTTGCAATCACCATCTACTCTCAACCTGTATATACATTCACTTTGTTTCTTTATTTTTTGTTTTTCACTTTTTAGGCCTCGTAACCTATATTTGATTTGAAACCTTATGTTTTTCTTTCTTATCTTTTATATATGGTTCCATACCCTACCCTTTAGATCGACTTTACAGATGGCACAAGTTACTACACATAAAATATTGTCTTGATAGCATGGACCATTTACTTTCCCTCGCATACACTACTCCATTTCAGTGGTGTTTTCTTAGGCCTTACCACCAATAACCAAGCTAGATATGATGTTGTGATTGATTTTCTTGTTGATGTCATCTAATATTGTATCTATCACCTTCATGGTCATCTTGATTCTCAATGACTCATCATGTAGTTTAACCACTTCTACAACATTCATGATCCTTTCCTTTTCAAAACAAATCTATGGGTTCAATGTTTGTCTCAACAATTTGATATTTTGCATTCATTCATGTTCCCAATTGACTACATATTCTTGTAGATCACATTACAAATAAAATTTTGGATCGGTATTCATCACATTAATGAGGTAGAAAGAAAATATTGCATGCATATATATTATCACATGATAATAATAATAAAAGCATGTAAATAAAAGAAAACACATTGCATTTCATCATCATACGGTGCACACAATCCATCAAATTAAAGCTATATATATCATCATCATCATCATCATCATCATCATCAAAAAAGAATAAGTGTCTACAGATATGTCTATCTCTGAAATGGGTACATATACAATACATTGGGGGCATCTCATCTGGCTACATCATCCTCCTACTCCTAAGGTGGAAGAAACCTAGATTAAGGCTTCTAAATCCCCTGAAGGGGGTGCTTCACCAAACCTACCTCTCACTAGATCCCTCACTATATGTATACCATCATTGCCCATCTCATTATTGGGTGGCACTTTGACACAATATTGATTCAATCATTTGTATCCTCATCCTTGATATCCTACCAACCTCGCTTGATCACCCCACACAATAATTGATCCAAATGTTAATGCAAATTAGTTATCATCCTCTCAGCTTAAATCCAACATCCAACCAAGCCCAATTTGAAGGTGAAAACTTATGCTCATGGTGGCCTCATAGCTACCCTTGTTGTTGTTTATGATGCCACTCATGTCAATGCTCCTATTATTAGTGTCACCTACCTATGCTTTTGCTAGCCTCATAAATTCCACATCTACACAAGTAAATGATATGTAATCAATATCATGTGTATCTCATAAGAAAAATAATATATAAATATATATCTATCTATCATCTATGCTAGTATAAACATGAAAAAACACAAAAACAAGTACTCACCCATAGGTCCCCAACCTTAGTCGAGGAGCCTCGACCAATTAGGGTACACTATGAAATTGATACCCACATATGGCAACTCATATATAACTATTGTTTATTGCTTCTAGTAAGAAAAGAAAGATGTGGTGAACACCTAGCCATGTCACCATCTAATTGAGCCATCGATTGTCCTAGCATTTCATTTGTGATTATCACACTAGTCCTACCCTGACTATGTAGTTCAATATAATCAATGGAATTGACTCAAAAAAGAATGATAAGATGATTCAAACACAAACTCTTCCCCACCCTAGTCAAGGCAATGTGTCAACTCAGTCCTCACCATGTTGAGTAACATTTGGGCCCATGAATTTAGGGTACCCCACAATACCTTGTCAAATTGTCTCATCTGATTGCCCAAAATCCTTTGAGGGTAGTGAGAGCCCAATATAATCCATCATTGTTTCCATCATCCACATCCCTAGAGCTAGTATCTTGACGATATGAATAACCCTAGCTATATTAGCTATATCAAGCTTGCAATAATCTAAAATCAACTACCCTATTATCATAGTCCCCCTAATTAGGGATGGTAATCTCCTTACAAATGGGGAGCCCAATCAAAAAATACATATCCTAGAGCTTCAACTCCATTTTTTGTCCTCTCACATCAAAGCACTAGTTGTCAAGAATCCACATCTTGATAATCCATGTAAGTAGTCCCTCATCAGAGCACAACAATGAGAACTAAAGAAACTTCAATATCCTATATCTAGCAAGCTAATGTTGCAATCGCTCACCCATCACCTCTGCATGAAGGTCATCAAACTCCCACTTTCACCACCAAAATCACATCTCTAGCTACCTATAAAAACACAAGAAAATAATTTTTCATCAATACATCAATAAAGCCTCCTCTTGCACATTGTTCCATGCTACCTTACCTTATGTAGTGTCACATTTCATGTAAATATCAAATAGCATGTTTGCATGAACTTTTCACATAGACAATGATCTTTTCTAATGCACGGTCTATAAATTATTCATAGAACACTTATGCATCTCACATGACTACCCATACAATAGTCACTCAAATATATCATGCACTTTATGGTCTCATTACTCGTGCATACATGAAACTATCAAAGGAGTAGTCACACCCTTCACACAACTACTCCTTTTAAGTGTGCATGACATGGAAGAAACTCTAATGGGATTTTATATAGGTCCATTGGGCCCTAATCTAGGAAATGAAACAATTAAAAATGAAGTAGGAGAGGATCCCAGTAATTTGGTGGTCACATATTTTGATTATGACGGTTCAATTATCTACAATGAGATCTGGAACATTTTTCTCTATGGCATCCATACAAACTCTAGAAAACACAAATGATTCTCAAAATTTGTGCCGCAACCATTTATAGGCTTGACTCAAATTTTCTTTTGGCCTATATGGGATCCCATGAGCTCCAATTTTTGTGCCATTGGATTTGTTTTCTTGGGAACTTCCACTTTGTGTAGTTTGTTTCTTGTGCCTAGGTACTTCATTAAGATCCCTTTTCACACAATATTCTTTTGGCTCATACAAGAGCTCATGAATCTCATTTTTTTCACAATTTGTATCAATGAATTTGTTTTAACAAGTACTTCCATTCTATGGTATTTGTTTTATGTGTGTGAGTAGGAACCATATTTTCCTCATGAATCTCATTTTTTTCACAATTTGTATCAATGAATTTGTTTTAACAAGTACTTCCATTCTATGGTATTTGTTTTATGTGTGTGAGTAGGAACCATATTTTCCTTCCATTCCAACCAAGTCCATTGTCACCCCTTCTAGTATACTTATTCAAATCGACATATAGATATAATATCCCCTCTTCTTATGTTGTATTTTCCTTTTTTTCCACCCTATGAATATGCCTTTAGGTTCCTCCACCCATCCATGTTGCATTTAGAACTTACCTATCAATTGAACTCCACCTTCATGGGTTGCCTTGATTTATCATGCATTTCATGTTGGCACCCATGCCACATTTTCCCTATTAAGATCAAGAGTTTGTGTAGTCCACATCCCAAAGAAAAGACTCACATTTTTCTCACTTCAATATGTTTCCCTTGGACTCTTGAGTATTTTCTATAAGTTTAGTTTATTGTGTTGTGCTTCATTGTATACCATTAACCCCTTTCCTTATTCATGACTAGAAGACCATTTTCATTTTATCCCTCCACTCATGATTCCCTTAAGGAGATTGTTAATCCCTATAAAGATCCTTAGGTTATGTATAAGACCCTTTATTAATCTCTAGATATTGAATTATTACATTTATAGTGTTATATTTGCATGTCAGCTAGAACCCTTCATTGCACCCTTTCATTATAATTGTGCCCTTTGTCTCCTATATATATGGCAAGAAGACCTAGTCTTAGGATCATCTTATCTCATCTCATATTTTATTTTGAATTCGATATACTATAAAACAAGGTTTCCCCCTCAAAGTGGATTGTATTCATTTAATTTTTATCATTTCTAAGGCATTGGATCATACCAATTGGCATCATATTTTACAATCATAGGGTTCTTCAACCAAGTCATCTTGGCATTTTTTCTTTTTTGGGGGGGCTGCTTCGGACAACAAAATTTGGAGGTTACTTAGAAGACATATCGAGGTACCTATGGTAAAAAATTTAAGTTCTACATTGTTATACTTTTGGATATATAGCCTGTGGAAGATAATGTTTTTGACTCATCCTGAATTCAGTTTTAAATGAGCCATCTTGGGATTTTCGCTATAACTTATTTTCTGGTAGGTTTCAGATAGTGATTTTTTTTGGAGACCAAGGAAACATCTCCTAGTACTGGTGATCCAAATTTCATATTATTATTTTCAACACTTTTAGATATATAGTCCATTTAATACAAGGATTGTGACTAATCTAGAAATCAATTTTAAAAGAGTCAGCTTGACATTTTTGTTGTAACTTTTTTTTTGTGAAGTTTCTGATTCTTAAATTTTCAGAAACTTAGGGAGACATAGAGAATTACATGTGAAAAAAAATTTCAGGTTTTCACTCATTATAATTTGTGATATATGTCTCATGGAAGTTAGGGTTGTTTACTAATCCTAAAATTAGTCTTAAACAAGACAATTTGGTATTTTTTCTATAATTTTTTATTAGTGAAGGTTCATACTATGAAATTTTTAGGAGTTTAATAAGTCATATCAGAGTATTACATTCCAAAATTTCACACTTATATGGGTTCAAAGTTCATATATATATATCAGGACAAAGGTCATACTCCAAATTAAGGGTTTGAAAGGTACGCAACTTACAATTGGCATAAATTTTCATTGGAAGAACTATTTTTGGTCATTCAAAATTTGTGATAAAGAGGAAAAATAGAATAATTATTATTTTTTCACATGGAAAATCAATCTACAAGAAATAATGTTGGTACTCCCCATAAAAAATAAAACAATGACTTCTGAAGAAAATGAAGACTTTGAGAATAGACTAACCTAGTTAAAGAACCAAGTTGATGAAATGAGTAATAGTATGTTGAAACTAGTGGATTTATTACATTCTCTAGAATCCCTAAAAATGGAAATTGAAGATGAAATGAAAAATATTATGGATTAAAGTAATAATGAAATGAAAAATAAGATGGATGAAAATAGGAAAGAATATGGAAAAGAAGATGAATGAAAATAGTGCACACATGAAAATAAGATGGATGAAACTAGGTATCAAATGGAAAACAAGATTAATGAAATGCAAAAATCCATGAATGAAAATAAGGAGGAAATGAAAATATCCATGAAGTCCCTAGAAACCATTCTCTTATAGAGGATCCCTAACATGGATATGGAGATTCAAGGAAATCATGAAAATAAGGAGAACAATGGTATTGTGACTCGATCACATATGGGGAGTATTTTTAACACATTTGGAGAGCACAAATATTGAATCTCAAAGTCATGATCATTCTTTAATTTAATATCCACCTCATCAAGGTTTCAATGCAACACCAAGGAACTACTTCATTCCAAATATCAATATGAGTAAGTTTGATGGTAAAGATCCTCTAACATGGATATTCCAGATGGAGCAATTCTTTGATCTACACCAAATTATAAGACTACAAATTGTACCAATTGCTTCCTTGTATTTAGAAAATGATCAATTTGTTTGGTATCAATGACTTTGTGAAAGAAAAAAAGAATTCTAGTATCTCTTGGTCTATTTTTACAGATGAATTGATATCACATTATGGGGATATTAAGAGCAATGCATTATTTAATAAATTGATAAATATTTGGCAAAAAGTTATGATTAAAAAGAACATTCAATAATTCCAAAAACGTAGTCTCAGGGTAAATAAAATTCCTAAGGATAATTTGTTAGACCTCTTTATGGGCACTTATATCATTCAACATAAGGTGCATCTCTTCGAACCTAAATCCCTAGACCAAGATTTTAGTATGGAAATGAAAGTGGAAAACAAAAATATCACTACTAGAAGGGTGGTCATTGACAACTATAGAGAGCACCATGCTCCCTCTCCTAAACCAATAAGGTTGTCACCTCAATGAATGAATGAAATAAGAGAAAAGGGACTATATTTAAATTTTGATAGAAAGTATAGTAAAGGGCATAAATGAGGTGAGAAAAAATTATCCTACATTGACTATGAAGAGGAAGAATATCAATAATTAGAACCATCACAAGACACAGATCTAGAAGAAACTACTCCAATGATATCTTGTCATGAATTGGATGACATCAATTCTCCACAAACCCTCATGATACAAGGATACATCAAAAAGAAAAAGGTAATAGTGTTGATTGATTTTGTTAGTACCCATAACTTCGTCAATTACAAATTAGCAAAAGATGTCAATTGCTTTGTCTCTCCAACACCAGTGTTTCAAGTAATGATTGCAGATAGAGGTACCATAAATTGTTCTGAGAAGTTCCATAGTATTAATCTCACTATGGGGGAGTATTTATTGGATAGTCTCATGATTTCCATCCCAATGGGTGGTGTTGATGTTGGATTAAGGGTCCAATGGTTACAATCATTGGGAACAATGGCTCTTAATTTTCAAGATATGTTCATGATATTTTCCTCATAAGGGAAGGAAATTGAGCTTAGATGTATCCAAAGGAAACCCTCTAAGGTGTTAAGTTATAATAACATGACAAAATTACTCAAAAAGGGACACCATAGTGTAATTTCACAATTGTACTCACTAGATGTTCAAATATCTATATCATCTACTTCAATGGATATTCAAATAATTATCAACAACCATTCCAAGGTATTTGGAGAGATGTCTAAGGGTCTTCCACATACTCGATATCATGACCATGTTATTCATTTGCAACCAAGAAGTGTATCGCCTAACATTAGGCCTTAAAGGTATTGATATGCACAAAAGAGTGAGATTGAACGTATGATCCCAGAAATGTTAGATGTGGGCATCATTGAACCTAGCCAAGGTTATTTCAATTCAACAATAATGATGGTTACGAATAAGGATGGTTCATGGCATGTGTCTAGATTATAGACAACTCAACAAAATGACCATCAAATATTAGTTTCATATTCCTTCCATTAATGAATTATTATATGAATTGCATGGAGCAATTTGCTTTACTAAGTTGGATCTTTATTCAGGAAGACATTCCCAAAACATCCATTAGAACACATGAAGGCCACTATGATTTTTTGGTTATGCCATTTGGACTTACTAATGCACCTTCAACATTTCAAAGCTTGATGAATTCTATTTTCAAACCCTTCCTTAGAAAATTTGTGTTGGTATTTTTTTAATGACACATTAATATACAACAAATCTTGGGAAGAGCATGTACAACATGTTGACGGAGTATTACAACTTTTGGAAGAGAAATAACTCTATGCAAATCCTTCCAAGTGTTCCTTTGGGGTTCGAGAAGTGGAATATTTGGGCCATATTGTATCACATGAAGGTGTAAAAATGGACCCTAATAAAATTAAAACAATGAGGGAATGTCCAATTCTTAAAACCTTGAATAAACTTAGAGGATTCTTAGGATTGATAAGCTATTACCGCAAGTTCTTCAATAACTATGGTCAAATAGCAACACCTCTATTAACATTATTGAAGAAGGAATAATTTTCTTGGACTGAAGCAAAAATCAAAACCTTTGAATAACTTAAGGATGTTATGTGTACAACTCATGTCTTGGCCACACTTGACTTCACAAAAACATTTATTGTGGAGTGTGATGCCTCAGGTCATGGCATTGATGCAATTTTAATGCAAGAAGGAAGGCCCCTTTCCTTTGAAAGCACCCAACTTAAAGGAAAAAACTTACTCAAATCAATTTATGAAAAATAAATGTTGTCCATACTAGATATAGTTAAGAAATGGTGCCCTTACCTAACAGGAAGACACTTCAAAGTAAAAACATATCATGATAGCTTGGAGTAACTCTTGTAGCAAAGATTATCTCCATAATAGAAACAAAAATGGGTTACAAAGATGCTAAGTTATGAATTTGAAATTATATACAAAAAAGGAAAACATAATGTTGTGGTAGATGCCTTTTCAAGGAAAGAAGAAGAAATAGAAGGTTCACTGTGTGTTATCTATTCCGCAACTTGATTGAGTGGAAGAAGCAAGGATATAATGGAAGCAATATAACAATATATGCAAGATCATTCAACAACTACAAGAGGACCCCATCTCATTATATAGTTTTGTATAGAAGAATGATTTTCTATGGTATCATGATCTCCTATATTTATGTAATAATTCCCAACTCAAACAGAAGGTCCTTCTGAAATTGCACACTTATCCTCTAGGAGGACATTCAAGATTCTGTAAAATGTACCACAAGATCAAGAAGTATTTTTTTGGGGAAGGTCTTAAAATTTAAGTTCAAAATTTTGTGTCTAAATGTGTGATCTTCCAATAGAATAAGGGAGACACAATCAAGACGTCAGGTCTCCTACAACCATTAATTGTACCAAGTCAATGTTGAGTAGAATTTTCAATGGATTTTATTACAGGATTACCCAAATATGAAGGAAATGTGATCATCATGGTAGTAGTGGATCGACTAAAAAAGTATGCCCATTTTTTCTCTCTTTCTCATCCTTTTAAAGTAAATACATAGTTGCAACATTCATGGAAACAATTTAGAACCTACATGGAGTCCCCAAGATTATTTTAAGTGACAGAGATCCAATTTTCACTGGAAAATTTTGGACTGAATTATTTTCTTGTTTGGGTACTCAATTGGTTCATAACTCATCTTACCATCCTCAATTCGATGGGAAATAAATATTGTGAATAAATTTCTAAAAGGATATCTTCATTGTTTTGCATATGATAAACAAACACAATGGGTCAAGTGGTTACCCTTGGTGGAATGGTTGTACAACACATCCTTCCATACTTCATAAAAAAATTCCCCATTTTTGGCACTTTATGGATATCGTACTCCATCCATCACATCACCCTTGAAAGGGATTGCAAAGGTTCAAGTAGTGGAAGACCACATAGAAAACCAACAATAGGTTCTCAAGCTATAGAAGGACAACTTGGTTATGGCACAAAATAGGATTAAACACCAAACAAATCAACATCGTAGTGAAAAGGAATTTGAAGTAGGGGATTGGGTGTTTCTGAGGCTACAACCATACAAATATATGTCCCTGAAGCAACAAAAGAAGGACAATAAATTATAACCCAAATATTATGTCCCCTATAAGGTTTTGCAAAGGATTGGGAGTATGGATTATAAATTGGAATTGCCTCCATATTCATGTGCACATCTAGTCTTCCATGTTTCTTTCTTAAAGAAGGTAAATGACAAGAAGATCCCAGTCCAAAGAGTTTTACCAGTGATTGAGGAAGAAGTGGAAATCATGCTAGAACTAGAAACAATCCTTGAAACAAGGATTAAGCAGTTGAGAAATCGAGCAATTACTGAGTACCTCATCAAATGGAAGAACCTACTAGTAGAAGAGGCGACATGGGAAGATGAGTACCTCGAGTACCTCATCAAATGGAAGAATCTACCTTGTGTCTCCTATATGTGTGTGTGTGTGTGTGTGTGTGCCAAGGAGACCTAGTCTTAGGATCATCTTATCGCATATTGTATTATGATTTGGATATATTGTAAATGAAGGTTTTCCCCAAAAAGTGGATTGTATTCATTGACTTCTTATAATTTCTAAGGCATAGGATCACAATAGAGATGTGCCCTGGTGCCCTCCCCCTAGTCACTTCCATCTACCAGCATTATTTCCTCATATTTAGGTTAGAATTGTTTAGTTGCACTTTGGGAACCTATCTCCTTGCTTGTAACATATCCAAACTCTTTCATTCTTTTATTATTTATAAAATAAAATTCTAAAACCATAAAAAATTCCAAAACAACCAAAAACAACAGGGAAATCAACATGCATGACTTATTTCACCTTCAAGCATGATCTCTTTTTCTCGTAGTAGTCCTCATCACCCTCATTCAAATATTTGTACTAAGTCATCCATGTTTTTTCCTTTTACATACTTCATTGCTCCAATGCACTCACTCATTTACCTCCAATCACATTTCATCACTATGGCCCCTGATATTTTCACCTACCATTAGTTAAACCTGTCATTCTAGACCATGAGTCTCCTCATGAATTAAGTTTACCTATGTGTATGTGGTCCCAAGTAAAAATTTTACATTACTCACCTTCTTGTCTTCACCTCAACATCATGTCGTGTTCTATTGATTTTGTTTATGGTTGTTTCCCAAGTCAATCATAATTTTTTCCTTGTTCAAGCTAGGAATTCTTGAATGTCTTACTCATTTTTCAACTTGTCCACCCATGTTAAATTGTCAATAAGTTACATTTGTTTCTTGATATTTTTCACCTCATATCGGTTTCTATGGGATGCTCTATTCCTTATTTTCCACAAACCGTCTCGTGTGTGTGTGTGTGTGTTACATTTGTTTCTCGATATTTTGCGCCTCATGTCGGTTTCTGGGGGATCCTTTATTTCTTGTTTCCCACAAACATTCATGTATGTGCACACACACACACACACACACATCACATCATTCTTGTTTATTTTGCAAGTGGTCTTCATCACTTTTTTTGGGTGGTTCTCCCTCTTTAGCCACTGTTCTCCTTCTTTGGTTTTCCCTAATACAATGATTTGGTAAGAAACTCATGATGTCTTTCAGTTATACAAGTTTCTCCTAACGTCACACATCAGGGAGCAATTGATATTTCCCTATTATCACTCATATGTGACATTTGAGTTGTCATATTAAGAAACATAACCAATCCATGTATAACCTACATAATGCAACCTATCACATCATAACATGGTCATTTTGTACCTCACTAAGCATGGCTAAATATTGAATTGATTGTTGTAGGGTGGTGCAGTTTATTATTTATTACCTAAACAACTCATTCAAATATTCCCTTGAGATCAACACGACCCCTATAAACCCATAAATTAGCTAGTCCATGACTCATAAATGTGCATGTGCTTCTTGTATGATGTAGTGGGTATGAGAAAATTGTTGAAATATTGTAACTACAAAGAGTATTTTATTTATTATTGAGTTATTATTCATCAGATCAATACCCTTTGTGGATTGATCATGTCGGGCATTGTAATTGACCAAATCCCTTTTGTGGATTGGTCAAACCCTAATTGTACTATGCAAATTACGAAGTCACCAGGCCTAATTAAAGTGGTTTTAATCACTAAGAAGAGAAGTCGGCCCTGCCTAGTGAAGAGACAC
>CBVK0102723775.1:0-13565 GCA_900067695.1 Picea abies
ATGACCCTCTTGGCTTTGTCTTTCCTCTTCTTATAGGTTTCTCTTTCTACATTTAGAGTAGGTTCTTCCACTACCCTGGTAACCAACTCATCCAAATCACTTTCTTCCAGGATATTGAAGACCCTAGCCTTCTAGGCATTGGAAGTTTGAAGTCCCTTCAAGCCTATCTTCTGCTTTGACTGAAGATGAATCCATACTAAAATCTGTTTACAGGAGAGATCTGATACAAAACAGACTTACTGATGATATGAAGAAAAAAACCCTTAATTGAAGATCTATGCAGGCTCAAAAATCTGCCACAAATGAAATAAAAACAGTAGGCTAACTAGAAACAAAAATTCTTATCAATTTCAAATCATTATCTACTGCAATTTATGATCAACAAAGCATTTAAAGATTCAGATGCACAACCTAACAACATTATTGAGTAAATGACATACACAACTCAAATCTAAGTATTATCATAGTTGTAGAAAAGAACAAATGTACCAGATGAGTTGTTGTTGCCTTCCTTCAGTGTATGCTCAGAAAATCTTAGTAGATCATAGATCAAACCTCAGGGTAGATCTCCTCATGGACACAGGGACAAAGCCAAGAAAAACTCTTAGGTTCAGTAGGCAAAAATCAGAACTCAGCAAGCTGGAAAAACAAATTCAAACCACTGTCCAAGTATTAGGGTTGTATACAAGTCATTGTCCAACCTAGGGTTGGAAAGGAGCAGCCACAATCAACATTAGGCTGATTTAACACACTCAACCCAATATTTAAACACAGGTGCCTACTTCAAGCAGAGACAAATACCCACGGTCCAATATCATCCCTAATAAACCAGTCACAAGGCATAAAACCAAAGTAGCTGACAGAAATATCAAGGAAGCACATCAAACCACAAGGGAGACATCGTCAAACCATCAAGGAGACACCAAGAAACCAACAAGAGCATCAACAACATACAAGAAACCTCAACGGCTAGAAAAGATAAACCCATGGCAAGCAGGGAAGACACCACCAATCCAAGCGACAAACACAAACAATCACAGATGGCAGGGATAAACCCGTGCAGACCAAGAACACGCATGATATAACTTGAGAATACCCATGTAAACCTCTCTAGAAGAGCTGCAACAAACCTCATTCTCAAACTCATCTTAGAGGAGGTAGATCACATACAAAAAGTGTCACAAGGGAGGGAGAGACCACTACTATATATAGGTTTTAGGTAGGTAAGGTAGGGTTAACATATTAGTCCACTTGCCATAGATTTAGGGTTAGGTTAACCCCTAGAAAATAACAAATAAAAAAGTGTCACAAGGGAGGGAGAGACCACTACTATATATAGGTTTTAGGTAGGTAAGGTAGGGTTAACATATTAGTCCACTTGCCATAGATTTAGGGTTAGGTTAACCCCTAGAAAATAACAAATAATAATTTACCAATTAAAACGTCAAGTGGTAAATCCAATAGACCACAAGTAAGTCAATAAGGTAGCAAAATCAAAGAGGAGGGTTTCATAAACATGCCGACCAACTTTATTTAGGAAAAGGTAAAGTCCAAAATATAAAATCAAATCAACATAAATTTAGGAGGGTAATAACTCAATCAAGGGGTTTCATAAAAAATAAACAATAAGACAAATTCAAAAGTCAAGTCCTTCTTTAATGCAAGTTTGTCCACATGAGTCCATGATATAACTTGTAAGCTTTTTATCATCCTAGCATATGTGGAAGGGTAATGACGTGATCATGCCTTTATTCTTAATTTCTACTAGGTCACATGGACCATATCAAGAGAGAAGAAGGTCACACATCATCTCGGCTTGGTACTTAAACCAAGAATCTTCCTGATCCCAAACCAGGATACCCTAGAACACATCTGGGGGCCCTAGAATATATCTAGGGAATTAACCACCAAGGTACACAACCAAGGATCAATCCAAGTGCTAAGCAAGGATTCCCTGGAACACATCCAGGGGCTCTAGAACACATCTAGGGACTTATATCATCAAACTTCTTGGTCCTTGACCAAGAACTCCAGAAATACACTGGGGGCCCAACTAGGGTCTTTTTCCATGTCTCTAACTGCTTGGTCCCGGACCAAGAACCCCAAGAGTGCACTGGGCATCCAGGGGCTCTAGAACACATCTAGGGACTTATATCATCAAACTTCTTGGTCCTTGACCAAGAACTCCAGAAATACACTGGGGGCCCAACTAGGGTCTTTTTCCATGTCTCTAACTGCTTGGTCCCGGACCAAGAACCCCAAGAGTGCACTGGGGGCCCTAGATCAATCTAGGGTCTTTTCCATCCTCTAGAGAATGACTCTTGCAGTTGCATTAAATTTAACAATTGTTTTCCTGATTCTGAGTTCTTATGACAAATCTATGAAGGGCACAAATTTCATGCCTCTTAAATAGCCAAAATCCATAGTCGTGACTTCCTTATCAGTTTTTGTTATGATATATGACTCAAAAGGAAAACCATGCCTAGAGGTGATGTAGGGTAGTGTGATACCTTTCCAATGGTATATCATATGCCTGGTTTTGACTCTCGATTGTTTAGAATGAGCCTTCACAATTTCAGGACTAGTTTTAGAGGCCAGTTTGGTGATAGTGATTCGAGGTTTAAAAATTTCTACTGATAGGCTCATAATCAAAAAATCAGAGTGTTCATGTTGTAGTGGACATAGAGATATTTCCAACGATGCCTCATTTAGACATCGTATGACCTTGTTAGAGTTGTCACAAATATTTGAACATGTTGAGGCGAGATGGTCTAATCATCTTGCATGGCAGAGGTTCAGGTCAAGCAAAGTAGCATTTAACGACCTCACCTTAGAATTTCATGCTCACATCATCGAAATACTCATTGATATATTTCCATCGATACTTTGTTTTCCTCAGTCGAATATCATATGACGATATGGAATCTTTCGCAAGTTTTAGCATTTTGTGTACCCCATTGGCGAATCAAGATTATAGATGACAATATTCTTGGCCAAAATTGAGGGCCTAAGTGGCACAAGATCAGATTTCATATTCTCGACAAGCTCTTCAAGTCCTTTCCAATAGTGTGCCCCATGCCATATTAAGACTCCATCTCATTCGGCCTCATTCTCGATCTCCTTTAGTGAAAGTCAAATTCAAAGTCAAAGAATTGACTTTGCATGCATTTCAAAGAAAATAAATAAAAATACAAAATACAAAAATTCATCTTCCTCATGTTCCTTTGTCATTTTCTCAATGCGTTGGGAAGGATGAAGCTCTAGTTTAGGCAACATGGCAAGGGGTAATTCGTACATGTCTCCACCAACAACACAGAGAAAGTACATAAAGATACCCATTCCCTATCTCAGATTGGATGAATATTTGGAAAAGAAAATAGTTTATCTTAAGTTTTGATCATTGCTCTAGACCCCATTGTTTGCACTGGTTCAAATTCTAAATAATGTTGGTGGTGAGAAATTCTTATGTTGTCTAGTTGGTTTTCAGTGTATGGTTGAGTGTTCATTCATAATTTTTTGCTTCAGATTTGTTGCACCTGAGTGGTTTCCAGGGAAAATTTTGCAAAAGAGAGACGATTTGAGGGAACCATGTCCAAGCCCCAGTGCACTCTTAGAAAAATTTCCAGGTTGTGTGCTACAGGCCTGTAGGCACAAATTTGAAGGGGAGGGGGTTTGAACCCCTAACCTCCCCCTTCTCCATTATCTCTTTTAAAAACCAAAGGAAAAACATCAAATAGTGGGGGAGGGATTCAAACTTCCGACCTCCCCTCCTCTTTCTAATATTTTAAACCCACAAAAAAACCAAAAAATTGAAAGCAGGTTGAGCGCCCCTCTTTCACCCAGCCATGTGTGAAATCCACCACTCGTGCATGGTTGAGCTGCGATGGCCTCCCCTTCCTTCAATTTAATGAGTACACTATGTTTTCCATCATGATGTCTTCTCTAAGACTCCCAGCAGCAGGTTTCATAACATGCCATTTGCCTCCTTTGTTTGATGACTAGGAAACATAAAAAAATGAAGAGTGGGGATTATCCATCCACCCAAGGGGGGGGGGTATATAGTTTATATATATATATATAACATAATTTTTTCATCCAGAGGTGGAATTTTACCTAGAAATAGTTTAGATGACCACAATAGAGTGTAGATTAGGAAACATAAAAAAATGAAGAGTGGGGATTATCCATCCACCCAAGGGGGGGGGGTATATAGTTTATATATATATATATAACATAATTTTTTCATCCAGAGGTGGAATTTTACCTAGAAATAGTTTAGATGACCACAATAGAGTGTAGATCACAACTACATCAATCACACTCACTAACTCAACCCCACTAAAGGTCATTGGACAAAATAATAACATAACTTTTTCATCCAGAGGTGGATTTTTACCTGGAAATAGTCTAGACAATCACAACAGAGTGTAGATCACAACTACATCAGTCACACTCACAAACTCAACCCAAAATTCCAGTGATACTTTTAGGAGTGTCTGAGACCCTAATTTTGGCCTAGAGGTAGATGCCAGAAGGAGGCCTAATTAGAGGCCTATAGGGCTTAATTTTTCAAAATATAAAGAGACCCATTTAAGCTACAAACTTGTAGACTTTAAGTAGGTTGTTATTTCTAGGATTGAATTCAGATTTAAAATTCAATTTCAAATTTTCCCATATCAACCCTCCAACTGACACTTTCCCATGACCTTTCTAAGGCCATATCTCACTCTTCTTGATCTTGATTTTTTATAAATGAAAGGCATTGGGAAGATGGTGAGAAACACTATAGTATGGATGCTTGGAAAACCTTATAGGTAGGAAGGGGGTCATAAAAAAAATTCTAAAAAGTGCTCAAACAATGGGCATTTCCTTATTTTTAGTGGTCAATGCCATGATTCCCTACCCATCCAAAGCACACCAATTTCCCCTCGAGCCATGGGGCCACGCCCTGATGAATCTGACAACCATTGATGGCATTTTAACACCATGAATCAACCTAACTTGCAACAACAAGCTCATGGCTAGCAATCAAAGATGCCATTGGGAGTAACAAATCCCAAGGCAAATGATGATGACACAAATTTTGACCTTTTCCCCCAAGGACATTTTGCCAAAATTTGATTTCCTCGAATGTTTTTCTTTTGAATAAAATAATGTAATTTAAATTTTAAATCAAATCTAATTCGATTTACCTTTTGAAAAAGATTTTTTTTTTCTTTAAGATTGGTACACTTGTCACTTTTCCAAAAGTGACAAGTGTCTTGTGACCTAACCCTAACCTCCTCTTCTCTTGTAAATAAGAGGAATGAAATTGTATTTTTGAGGACTTGTTGAACATAGTAGCTAAACTCTGCTAATTTATCATGATTCTCAGTTATTGTGCTTACTTGTTTTCTTTCGGTTATTGGGATTTGAATATTTATTGGTTGAAGGTTGAGGTATAGTTGTAAATGCTAGTTACGTTAGCTATCTCCATGAAGGACTGGTTAGCTAGGTGTTTTTAACTATTTCCATGTGTTTGACTTGCTTGTTTTTACTTACTAACAACTTTTGTATATCTTTTTTATGTGAATGTTTGTGCAGATTTCAGGAAGGAACCAAGTATACCAGCTTTAGTTAGCAGTCATGAGGTCTAGGGGTCCCTTAGGACAACCCTCATGTTCTCATTTTTTGGTTGGTTATAGCTATCGCGTTTCCCTTTTCCTCTTCTTCTCTTCTAGTTTTCATTTTCCATGTGTGTCATTGCTTTCTTGAACATGTAAAATGGTCATTTTGGTCGGTTTACCTTCCACAACAACCTTCTTTGTTGGTTGTTATACTTGTAGATTTAATTTATGTTTCCTTTATTTTTATTTATGTTCATAAAATACACTAAAAATGATTGGCAACCTACTAAAAAGTTGATTGGTTTCCTTTTATGCTTCACTTAAGTGGTAGTGAACCACCTGAAGACAAGTTCAAGGCAAAGGAGCCATCATGGAAAAAAAACAAAAACAATGAACAACCATGTAAAGACCTCTCTCTATAGTCCTAGTTTCATTTTCTTTTGACTTTATTTAGTTTCCATAATCTTTCACACACTTCATTGTCAATATAACATTAATTCTCAAGATAAAATATTGGTTTTCAATAATCTTTTTGTTCATCGAGATGAATGTTATTTTTTTTGTAATTGTCATTTATTAAATTATTATTATAAATTTCCAAACCACTGACCAAGGATCCAGTTGAAGTTTCCTTTGCACATGACAACTATGTGGCCCACAAAGAGCTTCAAACTTATTCCTTTGAGCTGAGTAGTGTAGTCAATTTCATTATGTTTTTTATTCCATTCTGTAAGTGTCATAACACTCGAGCTGAAAGTTGAAGACACATACCTTGTGATTGGGTGATGGTTGGGTTTCCCTTCCATCATACCTATTACGGTTAATGCCAAATTTAGTAGGAAGGGTAAACCGACACTATTTTATTGTGTATATTTCTACCCATTTCTCTTTTTTAGGTTGTTTCCCCTAAAGGGGTCCACTCACAAAAACATCTCACGTGGATGTCTTGGCATTTTTCATCTATGCATTGTCAATTTCTAGAATTCTAAGAGTCAAAGTCATGAAATCTTCATCAGGGGCCCCTCAGAAATTTGTTTTCCCTTCTATCAATTGAGTGAGATTTCCTTGAATTGTTCTCATTGGATAAATCTCATGGTTTCAGACTTTGAATAGTTTAGTTTGGATTGAAATACTACACTGCTTGGGTAAGCTCAACTAAACTCCCTTGGAGGTTCTTGAGCCTCTTCCTTTGCACATGTATCATTCTTCCATCCAATATATTTAATAGCCTGAAAGCACTAGTGACAAAAAATGGATAAACCATCATTTTTCTTAACTACATGGGGCACTTATTGTTCTAGCCAAGTGGTGTATGCCAACTCTCTCATTTCCTACAAGGTAGAATAGTTGCAAGATAAAGGGTATGATCTTGATTGTGAGGACCTTCATAATAGAATGGTATCCTTTCTTGTGATTAACCATATTAAAATCTAAAAATAATATATGGTTTAAGAGCCTAAAAGCGCTAGTAATGAGAAGGGGCTAACCCCTCCTTTTCTGAATTGCATGGGGCACTCATTGTTCTGACCAAGTGGTGTATGCCAGCTCCCTCATTTCATACTAGGTAGAATATTTGTGAGATAAAAGGTGTGATCCTGATTGGGAGGACCTTCATAACATAATGGTATCCTTTCTTGTGATTAACCATATTAAAATATAAAAATAATATATGGTTAAAGTCTCAAACCTTTCATCAGTCCACCCAACATCCTGGTAAACTTTTATTTTTCATCCAATTACATATTTTTCATAGTTTTAGCAGCCTATTAAAGGGATGGAATTGAGTTTTGAGACCCCAAATTTTGTACTCAACCCTCCTTTAGCTTATCCAAACCACTTTCCAAGCCATTTCGAGTAGTTCTAGACTTGTTTTCATGTATTACAAGGAACAAACAACTTGTTGTTCGTAACTTCTGCCCATATTAAATGGTATGGTTGTAGCTTTCCTAAGCCATTTTGACTATTAATTCTAATATTTTAGCATAAACCATTCACGAGATAATTGTTTTAGACCCCAATTTACCCTTAGAGCCATTTAGATCATTTTTCCAAGGTCACAAGGGAGTGAACAACGTGTTGTTCACTTTTATTAGTTTGTTTTTCCAAAAATTAGAGATTCATTTTTATTACCCCTTGCCCACAAATACGACCCCAGGCATTTTTGGCCCTCCAGGGAGTTGATGAAGGAAAAAACCCAAGTTAGGTGGTCCTAAGAGGGCTTGTATGCAAGTCCCTTGCCTCTCCTTCTTCCCCTTTCACTACCTTAGACATCAATACCATTTGAGGTGTGGGTAGCCTCTACCTTGTGCTAAGATACAAAAGAGGTTGTCATCAATTTAATTGTCGGATAAGCAAGATCCACCTCAACTGATGGATTTTTCTTATAACAATCCTTTTTAAAATACGGACCTTTTTTCAGTGTGTTAACAAAGCATGTGATCATGTAGAGAATCCTTGCCAAAATTTGAACTTGAACTATCTTGGTGATATGCCCACCCACTTACCACTAAAATACGTGACAAATGCCTAGGACTTTTTTTCAAAGCAACGATATGCTAAAAGCATCACTTGAAGACATTGGCCTTGTCTAAGCTAGCACAAGTCCCAAGATCATATGGTTTCCCTCTCTTCCTGAGTGGTTCAAAAAAACCTTCACTGGTACTTAATAAGTAACCCACTAACATAGATCTCCCTGAATATGTTGAGACAGGGCCAAAAGGTAATCATAAACCCAATTAAGAAGCATAACTCCTATAAAGCCTCTAATATGTTTTTGAATCCATCAAAATTTGATCTTTATAATCCATGCAATTTATTTAGCATTAGTGAAATAAATAAAACTTATTGAATGGGGAGCATCATAATATGGTTTTGGCACTCATGACTAGGCCTCGAGACCTCACAAGTAGACCTTTACTGACGTGTTAAATGGTCTTGAGTGTTGTGGCCCTAATGTTGACTAAGTGTTGGTGTAGAGGATATTTGAGACAAAGATGAATCACATAAGCATTACTACACAATTCTATAGAAGTATAAGTACACAGAGGTTGAGGAGTCATCTTATACATCATATGCACCAAATTCCCCCAGTCATCTGCACATGTCTCTAAAGTTGTAGACTCATTTGAGGTATTTTGTATGACTAGGTTACAACTGGAAAATTACCTAGTATACGTTGGCATCTTCTGTATCCTCTCAAGTTTCCTAATTATATCCAAATTTTAATGAATGTAGAGGAGGTTAAGAAGGATTTTGGAGAGAGAAGTTGTCATTGTTTTTGTGAGTTGAGAGTCTTTTGATCTATCCTAAGTGTTGCATCAAATTTATGCAATATTATTATTATTTCAAATGCAATAGATACATGTGTTGTTGATGCATTCATGCTCATGTTATATATGGAAGATTTGTATTTGATTGTGATTGATATGAATGTTGTTAGTTATGGTATGTTAAATTAATATAAGTAAATGACAAGGAAATTCAACCTCCACTAAATCTTTACGAATATAAACTTTAATCATATGAAAACTATCATGTGCACCTCGAGTAAAACCTCCTTCCTCTTGGAAGGTTGAATATACCAACGAACTAGACTACATGGAGAATCTGTTGGTCATATTCTATGGACCTTAATCCTGTCATAGACCCAACAACATCACCAAGATCATAACTAATGCAGAGTAAAGGAGAAGTGGTGGAGTGTGGGAAAGGTTGAGATTCAAGACTGGCTAGAAGGAAGGAACTATGACTTTCTCTGGTAATAAAGAACCTATATTGGAGAAGACATGACAAGATTCAAGGAGAGATACATGTTTGAGTGTCTACATGAGATTTTGTGGGACAATTTTTTAGTAAAATTGTACTAATGGATGGAAAGGCTCACGAAGAAGCATGAACATTAGAATCTGTAGTGCAAAGTCGAGTGGATTGCCAAGAATTTGGTAAATATTCAGTGGTATGACCACAAATTGACTTGAGTAATAAAATTCTAATACAAAGGTAGAATAGAAGGTTATGGTTTAGAGTTTGTGGTATAATGTCATCATTCTTTGACCAAGGTGCTTGAATTCTTTAAGAAAGGATTGTGTGGGAGACTAATAGAAGAAATATTAGTGGGGATAAAAATGTTGACGGTGGAACATGGTATGTTCCCAAGCCCCATTGATATGGACATATAATCCCTACATGTGGGGGTGGAATAGTAGGAGGACTTGATGGAAAAGTTAGTGTGATAAGCTACTAAAAGAACTGATGATAGTAAAGGTAATGAACTTTGAAAGAGAATGGAAGAAATGATATAAAAGTTGCACATAGATCGTAGAGAAATCATGACAAGAAGAGATGGAAAAGATCTTCTCTAGTAAATAGTTTTTAACAAGAGGATATGGTCTTGACCTTCATCTAGAATGTGAGGTGATACATAATATAAGAGAAATACCTAAAGGAGATTTGTTGACACCATAAGTAAATATCAATAAAGTGTGGCATTGCAAAGAGAATAAGAGTTCACAAAGGTGTAAGGAACTTATAAAGAAATGAGGTGGTGGTTGCAATATTACATGGTGGATGTTGTTATGATCCAACACCTTAAAAATGATAAAAATCCAATGAATATAGTCCACTTCGAGGGGGAAACCTCCTTTTACAATATATCAAATTCAAAATACCATATGAGATGAGATAAGATCATCCTAAGACTAGATCTCTTTGGTGTGTATATATATAGGAGACAAAGAGTACAATTATAATGAAAATGTGCAATGAAGGTTTCTAGATTACATACAAATATAACACTAGAAATGTAATAATTCGATATCTAGGGCTTAATAATGGGTATTATACATAACATGGGGATTTGTCTAGGGCTTAACATGCCCCTCCCCTTTAAATAATTGTTGTCATCAACACTTGACTAACCACATGTGTTTTGCATAAAGAACTCATCTTCCCATATCACCTCTTCCATTGGTAGGTTCTTCCATTTGATAAGGTACTCGGTAATTGCTTGATTTCTCAGCTACTTAATCCTTGTTTCAATGATTGTTTTTGGTTCTAGTATGATTTTCCCTTCTTTATTAATCTTTGGTAAAATAGTTTGGACCGAGATCTTATTGTCAATTACCTTCTTTAAGCAAGAAACATGGAATATTGGATGTACACATGAATATGGAGGAAAATCCAATTTGTAAGCCATACTTTCAATCCTTTGTAGAACCTTATAGGGGCCATAATATTTGGGTGCTAATTTATTGTCCTTCTTTTGTTGCATGAGGGACATCTGTTTATATGGTTGTATCCTCATAAATAACCAATCACCCACTTCAAATTCCCTTTCATTGCGATGTTGATCAACTTGTTGTTTCTTCCTATTTTGTGCCATAACCAAGTTGTCCTTCAATAATTTGAGAACCTCATGTTGGTTCCATGTGTGGTCCTCCATTACTTGAACTTTTGCAGTCCCTTTTGAGGGTGATTCCATGGATGGAGGATGATATCTATAAAGTGACAGAAATGGGAACATTTTTTATGAAGTATGGAAAGATGTGTTGTACCACCATTCCGCTAAATCCAACCACTTGACCCATTGTGTCTTTTTATCAGATTCAAAGAAACTAAGATATCCTTCTAGACATTTATTCACAATCTTAGTTTTCCCATTGGATTGAGGATGGTAAGATGAGTTGTGAGCCAATTGAGTACCCAAATAAGAAAATAATTCAGTCCAAAAATTTCCTGTGAAAAGTGGATCTCTGTCACTTACAATAATCTTGGGGACTCCATATAGATTTTGAACTATTTGCATGAATACTGCAGCTATTGTACTTGCTTTAAAAGGATGAGAAAGAGAGAAAAAAATGGGCATACTTTGTCGGTCGATCCACTACTACCATGATGATAATATTTCCTTCAAATTTGGGTAAAACTATAATAAAATCCATTGAAACTTCTTCTCAATGTTGACTTGGTATAGATAATGGTTGTAGGAGACTTGGAATCTTGATTGTCTCTCTCTTATTATGTTGGTAAACCACATATTTAGACACAAAATTTTGAACATCAGTTTTAAGCCCTTCCCCAAAAAAATCCTTCTTGATCATGTGGTATGTTTTCAAGAATCTTGAATATCCTACTATAGGAGAAGTGTGCAATTCTATAAGGAAGTTCTATTTTAGTTTGGAATTCTTACATAAATATAGGTGATCATGAAACCATAGCAAGTCCTTCTTCCATACAAAATTATCTAATGAACTGGGGTCCTCTTGTGGTTTTTGAATTATCTTGCATACCTCTTGATCTTGCTTCCATTATATCCTTGCTTCTTCCACCCAATCAAATTGTGGAATAGAAATAACACACAATGAACCTTCTATTTCTTCCTTTTTCCTTGAAAGGGCATCTGCCACAACATTATTTTTTTCCTTCTTTTGTAGCTAATTTCAAAGTCATAACCTAGAATCTTTGTAACCCATTTTTGTTTCTCTTTTGAAGATAATCGTTACTCCAAGAAGTACTTCAAAATATCATGATTTGTTTTTACTTTGAAGTGTCTTCCTATTAGGTAAGGGCATGATTTCTTAATTGCATTTAGTATGGTGAACATTTATTTTTCATAAGTGGGTTTGAGTCAATTTTTTCCTTTGAGTTAGCTTCTCTCAAAGGCAATGGGCCTACTTTCTTGCATTAAAACTACACCAATTCCGTGGCTTGAGGCATCACAGTTGAAAATAAATATTTTTTGTGAAATCATGTGTGGCTAGGACAGGAGTTGTACACATAGCCTCCTTAAGTTTTTCAAAATCTTTGGTTGTTGCTTGAGTCCAAGGAAAATTTTCCTTCTTTAATAATGTTGTTATAGGTGTTGCTATTTGGCTATAATCCTTGAAAAACTTACTGTAATATCATGTCAATCATAAGAATCCTTTAAGTTTCTTCAAGGTTTTGGGAATTGGTCATTCCCTCATAGATTTAATTTTGTTAGGGTGCACTTTTACACCTTCATGAGATACAACATGACCCAAATATTCCACTTCTTGAACCCCAAAAGAACACTTGGAATGATTTGCATAAAGTTGTTTATCTTCCAATAGTTGCAATACTTTGTCAACATGTTGTACAGGCTCTTCCCAAGATTTGTTGTAGATTAGTATCTCATCAAAAAGTACTAAAACAAATTTTCTAAAGAAAGGCTTGAAAATAGAATTCATCAAGCTTTGAAATTTTGAAGGTGCATTAATAAGTCAAAATGGCATAACTAAAAACTCATAATGACCTTCATGTGTTCTAAAAGCTATTTTGGGAATATCTTCCTGCCTCATTCTGATTTGATGATATCCCAAATGAAGATCCAACTTAGCAACAAAAATTGTTCCATGCAATTTGTCTAATAATTCATCAATGAAAAGAATATGAAATTTATCTTTGATGGTCATTTTGTTGAGTTGTCTATAATATGGACACTGGTGAAGAGAAAGAACTTTGGCTAGTTTGAATGATCTTGACCTTGAAATTTCTTGGATTATATGATCAACATCACTCTTCTATGCATATGGATACCTATAAGGCCTAATGTTAAGTGATACACTTCTTGGTTGAAAATGAATAGCACGGTCATGATCTCGAGCAAGTGGAAGACCCTTAGGCATTTCTCCAAATACCTTGGAATGATTGTCGATGACTATTTGGAGATCCACTGGAGCAGAGGATATAGATGTTTGGACATATAGTGAGCACAATTGTGAAATTACACATTTTTGAGTAATTTTGTCATGCTATTAGAGCTTATCACCTTAGAGGGTTTCCCTTGGATACCTCTAAGCTCAACTTCATTTCCTTCTGAGGAAAATCTCATGAAAATATCTTGAAAATTAAGGACCACTATTCCTAATGATTATAACCATTGGACACCTAATACAACATCAACACCACCCATTTGGATGTAAATCATGGGACTATCCAAAA
>CBVK0102723790.1:0-11038 GCA_900067695.1 Picea abies
ATCTCACTTTGATGCACATGATACATCGTTAGAAAGATCTATCCAAGAACTACACTTTTGGGAAAAAATATCAAGTCCAGAACGAACTGATTTTCATCAAAGGTTCGATGCCCAAAAAATGTCGTTTAGGGCCTCAAAACGGCTCTGGAAGTTTAGGACTCAAAAAATTGCCAAAAATAGTAAATTGTGCTACAATTAAGGAAACTGAAAAACTGAAAAAAAAAATGGTGGTGGTCCAAGTGGAATAGGCAGGTGGCCACCAATATCCACCTGGATTGGGATCACTACACCTTAATGCCGACCCCTTTCCTCATTGATTGGACTCATCACTATGATACCAATGGCTCATGAAAATCACTCGCGACAGGCTCATGGTGGTCCCTCCCATAGAGAAAGGGGTCGTTAAAGTCCTCGTCTTGTCGCTGTTGCTGAAGAATCTTTAGATTCTTACCTTTCCCATTCTCCTCCACACATTCAAGCCAAAATTGATTTAGAAGAATCCGATGCTCATGTTTTGAGGTGCTTTGTATTAGATGACGAGGTGTTGGACATTGTAGACTCATGGGTACCGGACATATGTAACACAAGGTCGAGGGTCTCCCAATATCTCAAGAATGTGGATATTTATTGGCATCTGAAGCTTCTACTCATTTGCGTCATCGTTGATAAAAAGGACGACAAATGATAAATTCTCCTCCGGCTCGATGAAATCCAAGGACAACTTCGACTTCAGGACCACAAGTAGAATTTGTTAGCCAAACACCTGGTAGGCGTGGATATCTATCGAGTCACTATGTCTCAGACCCGGGTACCTCTGGATGGTGACCAACCCTCTGCATAATGGTCATGTTCTTTTGGTTTTTCTATCTATTGTTTAGTCTAGGAGATTTTGGGCTCTTAACCCAACTCCATAAATGTCAAAACAGAGAAAATTTGAAGATAGTTTTTGTTCTAGTCATAGTCAATAGTTTTCCTTTTAGTTATAGTCTTACACTCAATCATATATAGACTTTGAGTTTTAAACGACACATCTATCACACCACCATTGACAACTTGATGCATTGTTGCTAGTTTGGTTTCCCCAATGGCAGGCCAACACCAAGATTTTTGTACATTTTCACCATGGAAATATAAAGACTCATGATTATTAACAAAAAACAAATATATTCGCCAAGTCAATTAATTTTACTATGCCATTGAAAAATGATTAACACTTAAAATATCATAGTTCCTAAAAAATAAATGTCTAAACTTTCTACTCAAACTAGAATAAATCATACATGAGTTCCACATGGAAATACCACAATATTACAATTCATTCATTGCATTAGGGTATGTTTGCAATTAAAGATATGTAAAATGAAAACAATATCAACTACTAAACATTGAAAATAAGATCTATCCTTTGTAGGGAATGGTTTCCTATCACTAGATTTAGGATTCCTTGGTGACTAGGTTGGAGTCTCATCACAAACACTGGATAGATCACTATATAATTTCCCTAGATCAACATCTCATAACATGATATGCAAAAGAGAAAGGAGAAATACATACATTTTCAGTTGGTTGTTGTAGATCCTCATAAGTAGTCCCGATCCAATCAATCTCTAACTCCAACTTCCTCTTCATATTTGCACACAATCAAGCAACTGAAAATTTCTCCAATCCAACATATACATTTCAATGAAGATATTGATCTAAATTTCTTATTAAATTAAACAATTCAATACCAATTCCTAGATCTATATACAATAATCACGCATAAGAAAAATAACAAGGAAATGGGGGTGTGAAGAAGATAGATCTATATTTAAAAGTATGAGAAATGTGTTACAACAAGTACGAATACCTAACCATTGTTGCAACACCTTCATCACCTGGATTTGGGTCCCTCCATCCTTAGCCACATGTATAGAAGCCTTCCTCAAGATAAGGAAGTTACTCTCTCACTATGGTAAGTAGATCCACTAGACTACACTCAAGGAAAGATCATGGTTGTACAAGTGTCTGGTTCAAAATATAGCTTGGCAGTTGGACTAGCATAGTTTTTAGAACCATTTTTATTAATAAATCCTTCTATATATTTTTTTTCCTTTCTTGTCCTGTTATACATTAGTTTTTTGATAGAGTCTTCAAATTTTGACTAATGTAATTGTGCTCAAGTTTTTTTTATAGATCCCTCAAATTTTGAGCCACGTGATCGTGTTCTTAATATACCCATTAGCTTAAATCAATCTCATATTACGTTGGTGGGTGACATCCAACTTGTTGGAGTTCATAATCTGTTGATGTTCTTAATAGACCCAGAGTCCATCTTATTATATCTTCCTTTGGCAGGTTATATCCTAATTGTTTAAGAGTTAAAGACTTTTAGTTGCTTTAAATCTTTTTTTTTGTTTCCAATAAAGTTTCTACAATGTTATTTAAATATTTATATTAATTTGATGTTTTGAAATATTAAAATTTTCTTTTCAAATTTTTAAAAATTGATTTTTCTGAATTTTGATTGGTGAATATAGTTGATTTCATAATTTTTATGTGGTTTGACAACTATTTGTCAGAACCAAACCTGCAACTAAGCGGGAAAACCTGCAACTCTTCTGTAATGGAGCTTGGTGTTCGCATTGTTGTTTCTTTATTGTTTTTGGCAGTTGGGGGTCTCAGTAGATACTCAAATACACTCTTGTCTTTTTAGCATCTTTTTTAGAAGTTGTTAAGTTAGCTAGCGGTTTTAGCTTAGGTTGAAGTGCAGCTTTCTTTAGTGGAGGCGGATGTTTTATTGGGAGAGCCTTGTTGGGAGTTAATATCTGTAGGTCTTGTTTGTCAGCGATTAGACAAATTAACCTCGAGATTGGAAGCTTTTATTGCTTCTTCTTACCTCGTGGTTAGTGTCTTTGCAGGTAGTGGGAGAAGGGGGCAATAGAGCATAGGTGGCAATGAAGTAGTTGCCGGGAGAAGCTTTCGGATGGAAGCTAAGGTCAGCACACTTATGGGTGCGGATGACGAGGCAATATGGAATAGTGCAGGCTTATTTGCCTCGACTGATGAGCTCTGCACAGGTACAGGAAGAAGAGCCTCGAAGTGGACACCTTCAGTCTTGCTTTCAAAGTCTACTTCAGAGTTAAGTGACAAATTTTTGCATGTTCCTCCGATTACAACATAGCCCTCTCCTGGTATTTGTTCCTTTGGTCGGTTTGATATTTCAGAGCCTCCTGTAGGTGGACAGGGAGCCATAAGGAATATTTCTAGCACTAAAAATCTATGAGGTTGTGAGCACAGGACACATGGAGGATTCGTCAAGTGAGCCAAACCGTGGAACACAAACCATTCAAACAAAAATTGGTCTTGGGGGCAGATATAGGTTTAGAAGAAACCTGTAATTTGGCACTTTGTTCTTATCGCTCGCTCTGCAAAATTCCATTACCAATCTAGGTATTGACTACTTGGGCTCGTTTGCTGGGTTACAATCTTGAGATTATGTATCTGGCGAGGGGTTGGTTTGGGTTTCTGTTCAAAAAACCAGAAGATACTATGGTAGTTTTGGATAAACTCTAGGTTGTGGATGGTGGTAGTTTGATGCTGAAGCATTGGAGAGTTAGTTTTGATCCTGAAAGTGACTACTTTCCCTTTTGCCACATGTGGGTGTTGTTACCTGGGTTGTCGCTACAGTTATGGAATTTAAAGGATTTAGAAGCTATAGGAAACACTCTAGGTCGATTTATCAAAGTTGATGAGTTTTCCTCAAAGGATCCTAACAAGAGAATGGGAAAGGTGTTAGTAGAGATTGATATACATTCTAGCCTATTAGAATCTTTAGAAATTGACTGGAGGGGTCATTCTCTGAGCCAAAGACTAGACTATTCATGAATTTCATTTAGGTGTTCTTTTTGTCAAAAGATTGGGAACCTGAGAAGGGACTGTAAGGGTTCAGCAAAGGAGGAGGAGTCTGAAGCCTCCATGCTCAGAAATTCGATGTGAGATGTCTCTCCAAAGGTGGACCTGTTTTCTTGTGGTTGTTACAACAAAGCAGCGGAGGAAGTTCGACCGCTTGTGCTTGGAGACTCGGTCATGGGTAAGTTAAAAAACATTGTCCCTTCTCTTTTCTACTCGTTGTCGACTTGGGAGCACGATTCCCTCGATTATTCCTTTACTATGAAAGAAGGAAACATGCAGGCTCACACAACTGGTTCTTTATCAAACCAGGAGGGTTTTCATACCCTCGTGAGTAACTTACCTAGCTCGAGCTCGAGCGGGGAACAACCCTTAATCTCTGCTGAGACTGAGAATCCTTTGGCCGAAACTATGGGATTAGTAGCTTTCTTTCTAGTTCTACTTATGACGTGCATGCGGATTTTTGGGGAGATAAGATTTTTTCAATTGAGTCAGTGGAGGATAGTCTCAACTTACGAGGTTTTAGGGAGCAAGAGCTAGGAGAAATCTCTTTAGGGGATGTTTTGGAGTCTCTAGTTCCTTCGTACAGAGAGACTCTGTCTCCTGCTCCTATTCCTACTTACCAGGGGAGGACTGTAATTAGCAGAGCTAGGCCAAGTGGAGAAAATGGAAAGCTTGATCAGAGAGGGGAGGATTCAGGTAAGGAATATGACTGGTTGAGGGGCCTGGGGTTTGAGGTCTCTCCTATAAAAACCGGGAGTGCCCGAAAAAAAACAGTCACTATCTCTACTATTTCATATTTAATTTTTTATCCTATCTTGGATAATGGGGTGCTTAGAGGAATGAAATCCCTATCCAGGGAAAAATCACAATCTTTCTCTCCTTAAACATCAAAGGGGTGGGAGGGCCCTTAAAAAAACCTCTATGCACAGACTTCTAAATAGAACTTTTCCTGACATAGTTTTCCTGCAAGAAACTTTGGTGGATGACAATAAGGCTAGAGCCTTCATGAATTCTATACGTCTTGCTTGGTTAGATTTTGATGTTAGTTTAGTTGGCAATTATGGGGGTCTTCTGGTGACCTAGGATCCAATTCAATTTGATCTTTTTTCATACTTAATTTGTGGTGGTATTTTCCTGACAGGTTCAAGTCTAGAGAATAAGAGGCCGATTTCACTCTTAAATGTTTAATGTCCTTGCTTCGATAGAAAAAAAATTTGGTACAAGGTGGCTGTGAGTAGAATGTTAGCTCATCAAAATTTGATAGTAGCAGGGGATTTAAATTTCACATTCATTGCAGGCAAGGTTTGGGGTGATACAACACAGTTGGATTAGTTGGCAGGGTGTTTCAAAGAATTTTTTCAGGATAATAGGCTTGTTGATATTATCCCTGATGATTTAGTTCCTACTTGGAGGAATGGAAGGTATGGAGCAGAGTGTATTAAAAAAAGATTGGACAGGTTCTATTTTTCTACAGATTACTTGAAAACAACTGCTAGATACAGGTCTTGGCTTTCCTACCCGTGTCTATCGAACCATGCTCTAGTGATTTTGCAGCTAGAACACAACTGTCACTTTTCAGCCTGTCCTTTTAAATTTAATTCAACATGGATGAGAGATGAATATTTCTCCTGTATTGTTCATGAGGTTTGGAAGGATCATATTTTTTTACGAGAGACTAGGATTCAGTGAAGACTATTTTGGAATTTGAAACTGTTAAAACAACGTGTAAATCTCTGGGAAATACAACAAAGATTACAAAAACTTGTAAGGATTGAAAAAATGGAGGATCTCCAGGCCTATTATCTGGATATTTCTAGGGGTTTGAGGAGCATAGATGATGACTGTCATATCAAGACATTAGAAAAAGAGCGAAATAATCTTCTTTTGGCAGAAGAGAAACTATGGATACAACGGAGCAGAGCAATTTGGATAAAGAGTGGAGATCAAAACACATAATTTTTTCATCAATATGCCAGCTTTAGAAGGAACAAAAAACAAAATTGGGAGATTCAGGGTGAGAATGGTCATGTCCATTCAAGACAAGAGGCTCTTAAAAAAGAGCCCAACAGACATTACAATTTTTTTAGGAATCGAGTCTTTCTATTTCTGATCAGGTCAACTCGGCCAGACTTTATCCTCGTTTAGTCAATGAGGAGGATTCACTATTACTAGAAATTCCTTGCACTAAGGTGGAATTATGGGTAGTTCTCAAAGATTTTGCAAAGGAAAAAAGTCCCAGACCTGATGGCTGGACGATCAAGTTCTTTACTCATTTCTTTGATTTGGTTGGGGATGATTTGCTTGAGGTGGTTGAGGATTCTAGGAGAAGAGGAGAGGTGGTAAGAACTTTAAACTCTACTTTTCCGGTACTTCTTCCAAAGGTCAACAAGCCTTCTTCCTTTGGATATTATAGACCAATTTCTCTGTGTAACCTATGTTATAAACTTATAGTAAATATCTTAGCGAATAGGATCAAACCTATCCTCTCTCGAACTCTATCAGAAGAGCAATTTGGATTTATGAATGGGAGACAGATTTTGGATGCCATAGGAACGATACAGGAATGTCTTTATAGCATTAAAAAATAATAATTAAAACAATTGTAGGCACCAATATTGAAGCTTGACTTAAAGAAGGCTTATGACTGTATCAACTGGGAGTTCTTAAGAATGATCTTAATCCAAACTAGTTTCAGACTTTTGATCACTAATTGGATAATGAGTTGTGTGGTTAATGTTTATTTTGCAGTCTTGATCAATGGGGAGACTACTTCCTTTTTCTAGAGTGGTAGAGGATTGAGACAAGGTTTCCCATTATCTCCTATGTTATTTATTTTAGTGATGGAGGGTCTGAGTCTACTCCTAAAGAAAGGTCAGGATGATGGGAAATTGACAGCTATGAAGGTCTCCAGATTAGTGAAGGTTCTCCACATATTTTTCGTGGATGATGTGCCAATCATGACTAGAGCTTCACTTCAGGAATGGAAGGAGATAGATGGTATAATAGAAAAATTCTACAGAGCAATCGGATTGGCTATTAACTTTTCAAAGTCTACCTTTCTTCACACGGGTCTACAAGGGGAACTTTTAGAGAATTTCAAGGATTTATTCCCTTACAACTATGAGGACCTCACTTCAGGTTTTAGATATCTTGGCTACTTTTTGAAGTCTGAAAAATACAAAGCTGGAGATTGGAGGTGGTTAATTGAAAAATATGATAAAAGGATTGGCCATTGGTGTAATAGGTGGCTTTCCCTTGGCGGGCGTTTCGTCCTGATTAAAGTTGTTCTGGAAAGTCAACCTATTTATTGGATGGCTTTGGAAGCAATTCCTGCTTCAGTTCTAAACATGATCAGATAGATGATTTTTTCCTTTATTTGGTCAGGTTGTAGTGAAATAAATCATTTTCATCTTTGTAGATGGGAGATTATTGTTAAACCAAAGACATATGGAAGATGGGGTTTAAGGAACATTTTTCTTTTTAATAGAGCTATGGCAATAAACTCTCTATGGCGAGTGTTGATGAAAGATGGTACCTGACATAGGGTCATAAAAGACAAATATCTTCCTTAATGCTCGGTCTTGACTTGGATCAGAACGGCTACTTGTAGAGCAACATCGGCCTCTCAGACCTGGAAAAACTTAATAAATGCTTTACCCCTCATAACTCATTGATTGAGCTGGAGCCCTGGGTCAGGCCAGTTGGTTTTAATAGGTAAATATTTGATTATGGGGTTGGGGAACTCCTCTATTCTTTCTCACGAGCTCTTATATACTTTAAAGAAAAAAAATATGACTTATCTTTATAAGGAAAGTGGCTCTTCTCAACCAGGTACTATATGCTCAGAGTGGAAAGACAGTGGATATCTTGCTCTAACTAGGATTTTGGCAAAAGAATGGGATTTGTATTACAGGGATTTAAGTGGTTCAGGGATCCATCTTCAGGACATAGATGATTAGCTTAAATGGATTGGAGGCGATAAGTCATGTGCTCTATCGGTCAAAAATGTCTATCATGCCATTGCTTCTAAAATTTGGCAGCAACCCATTCGAGGTTGGAGGCAAAATATGTGGTCTTGGGATTTAACACTTAAAATCAAATTATTCATCTGGCTATCTTTGGAGAAAAAGATACTTACTTGGGATAATTTATTATGTAAAGGTTGGGAAGGGCCCAACATTTTCCTCTTGTGTGGAAATGGTCTAGAGTCTGTAAATCACCTTCTGATCAATTGTTCTTTTACTCAACAAATTTGGCACAGGATTTTAAGAGGGATAAATGTTAGATTTGTTTGGGAGGGTAACACTTTAAAATACTGTTATGATATTTGGATAAAACAAGCTCGAAAGTACTCAACTCTACCCTCTATCGTTAGTTGGCATGTTTGGTTGGAGCGCAACAAGGTAATTTTTGAAAATGGGAGCCCTTCCATCTTTTCAGTAGCCCATAAATATTTAGGAGGTTTTGTTAGAAAGGTTGTTCCTCATAAATTGCCTATTAATCGTACTTTTAAGGCGTTAAATCAAGTTTGGCCTACTGTGGGATGATTTGATGGAGCTACAAACTCAAATGGAAACCACAGTGGTGTCGGGGGGTGATAAGGATCAGTAAATTTTCTGAGTATAAATGGGCTTTCAACTGTGGCCCCAGAACCAATACAAGGGAATAATTATTAGGATTTTGGGTTGTTGATATTATGGTAGCTGTGGGAGGTATTTACCTCCATGTGTGAACCTGACGAGAATAGAAGACTCTGGGAAGCAAGAGAAACCCTAATGAGTTGGATAATAACCCTAGAAGTATTGTCGGCTCAAGAAGATAATCTATATTAGGTTATTAGCCTCCAAGAGAAGAAGTCGGCCAGAAATATTAATAATATACTGAACAAATAGGAACCCAGAAGGAGAAGTCGGCCCCAGTAAGGTCTGCCAGATTACTATAAATACAGGGTGCCAGTTCTCATTTTTCACATCTCAGAATTGCAGAGCAGCAACTGGTGCGCACTGCAGTTCCCAGTTTGGTGCGCACGTGTGGAGGAGAGCTGCAGATGCAGCTGCTGCAGCAACCAGTTTTTTGTTTTGTCTTGGCCTATCTCTTGGCTAGGGTTTGTACTATCTGATTATCTCTTTGTGATGTACTATCCTTAGGGAAAGGTGCGCTACCCTTTGTTTGGATATCTAGCCTAGGGTTTGCTTCTGGAGTAATTCTCAGTCAAGGTTAAGGTGCTTGAAGGGTGGCTTCGGCCTATGGTTGGGTGACAAGGGTATTGTCAATGGTAAAACAAGCACACAATCTTCTATATTCTAACAGTTTATGGGCCCACACCTCCTTCATTAAGTCTAAGCACTGGAAAGAAACATAGTCGCTAGGATATTGAGCTCTCTAAGGAACTGCCACTAGGGTTACTAGCAGAAGCAGCTTCCAAGACACTGTCGCTTGGGTTACTAGCATGAGCAGTTGTAGAAATAATAAACCTCTTGTTGAGGCACTTTAAGTGAATGGATTGACCTAATATCTGGATAGATTAGTGTGCTCTATAATAGCGCATCTCCTGATACTCTCAGCAAGCCAAGACGTGAATTTTGAGTTTGTGGTCAAATCTAGGGTTTGACCAAGCCAAAGCAGCCATGACTTATTCTATGAAGTCTGAGAAAAAATTAGATGGAGCCTCTAACTTCAGAGCATGGAAGACAAGGATTGACCTCATCCTTGCCAAAAATAAAGTGTTGGATATCATGAAAGGAAATATCGTGAAACCAGAGTTTGAAGAAGGAAAAGAGAAGGAACCACAGAACATTGCAGCTATGGAGAAATTCAAAGATGTTGACATCAATGCCATGAGTATCATAGTGGATTCACAAAGTGAGTATGATCACTACAAGAATCATTGTCTCAAGCTAAAGAAAAGGAAGGAGAAAAATGAAGCATCAATTACCGAAAAAAAGGAACCTACAAAGAAGACTAAGCAGGATGGAAGATACTTCTTCTTCTAAAAGGTAACAACACTCTTCTTATTCCTTGTACATATCTTGTTTGCATCATCTCTGTACATATCTTATATATCTATCTCTTAAAAGATAATGTGTTCCAAAAAGAACTATATCAATGGAAGAGAAACAATATAAGGATGGATATCATTGAAGGATGAAATACAAATCATGTGGAAGCTATTGCAAGATAAGCCAAATCAATCATGAAGAGACTTAGAAGAAGCAAAAACAGAAAGAAGTCAGCAATCAAGAGGAAATTGGAAAAATACTTATGACATTTTGTAGAAGACAACAAGACAAAAGCATGGACTCTATTAGACAAGAGAGCCAAATTATATATTGCAGAAAACAATAAGGATGCAAATGGAAGCATGGACTCTGGAAGTGCCACATGAATATGTTCCAATTTTCCAACAATGATATACTCTATTGTTCAAAAGCCTTCACAGAAAATCAGTGTTTTAGACTAAATTACATTTAAAATCAAGCATTACATTATCTGTGATGAAAGTCCAGAAAGGAGAAAATGGCTCTTCAGTACATATCTCCACAGATGAGCAGATAAGCAGACATTTTGGTAAAGCCTCTATTCAAGATGAAAGAGTTTGTGTATTCAAGTTGGAGCTGATGGAAATGACTTCCTTATTGAAAAAGGAAAAGATGACTCCCAGGTTGGAAGAAGCACTGAAAATATTATTGAAGACATTCATTGAAAAATAGTCCATCTTGGATAGATGCTTTCCTGTTCGGAAAGTGGATTGAGATTTCTGACGAACAATGACTTCCCATTGTGGTTAACATGGGAAGTAGTCTGATTGTTGATGTATCATAGACAGTGACTTCCCATTGTGGTTAACATGGGGAGTGGTCTAGGGAAATCTCTCTTCTTGAGGGTTACTCAAGAAGACTGGCCCGCCTCGCCGGACAACGATTTATCATTGTGGTTAACATGAGGAATGGTCCATTTTGGAGGTTGATACAGGATAATCTTTTCCTCTTGTGGTTAACAGAGGAAATGGTCTGGACATGTATTCCTTAAGGTTTATACATTCTCTCCAGGGTGCACTTTGATTAGTGTAGGAGGAATGGCCCAAGGTGAGGAATGGTCAAAGCTCAGCAATCAAGGACATGCATTCCTTAGGGTTTATACATTC
>CBVK0102723793.1:0-10491 GCA_900067695.1 Picea abies
AATCTTAGATAGTACTTCAAAAATTAATTTAAAAAAAATGTTTCATATTAAACTCTAAATATTAAAAGTTTATGATGAAATATTATAATACAAATAACTAGAAATGTTATGAAAATTTTGAATGTTTAGTTAGTTGATGTTAGATAGCTTTCATAGTTTGTTATTTCAAATTCTAGAAGAATACGTGTTTTAGATCAATATGCCAATTTTTTTGTTATCAATTTATTTATTTTAAAAACTTTTTGAAAACTTCAATTTACACTGGTTATAATGTCAATAATTATTATTTTTATTTTACTTTCAAGTTATTCACAAGTAATACATTATCATAAGTTTCAAGTATTTTATAATTATTTTAAGGATTACATATAATTATTATATATTTAAAAGACAGGTATAAATAACTTTGCTACTAATTTCACTTATTATTCTTGTGACTTAAACTTTTGAGGTAATCAATGATTTATGATGATTTCAATATACATTTATGATTTTAAGTTAAAAATAAGTATATAAAATAACTAAAAATGAAAACATTGTTGGTTGTTTTTTATAATTGTCAACAAATGGCTTGAGCATTTTTTTTTAAACCACGGAATTTGCCAAGCCATCACTAGTGTCTTGGAGACATTTAGTGGGTATATAAGCATTTTCGATGTTGAAAACACATTTTAGACTCACATTTTCGATGGTCTCGTCCTCGTAGTTTTATCATACTTCCTAAGATTTCTAGGTAATGAATAATCTTCCTAGATTTTGCCACAACTATTAGTGCTTGTAAGAACAAACCTATAATAAACACGATTTCTTCTGCACTTCATTATTCCCTCAAACAAGTCCTTGTTCATGTCCTACTTAATTATTTTTTAATCTCAACATTTACACAAGCAAAGTTTGGACTTTTTCTTTGTTGAATGGAGAAATTATTCAACCTGTTAACTCTCAAACTTTCGCTAGATGGAAAAATACTAATTACAATAGGAGATCTTAGAAACAACTATCATGCAAGCCACCCAATGTGACCTCAGTGGCCTTGCCTCTCACTTTAGACTAAGGAAATGGGGTTTCCTAGCCTAAGGGGTGTCTCCAAAGTCAATCTAACTAATGTGTTATACAATGGGAGTAGTATTAGCTCATGTTGATTAATAATGTGTTTAACCAAACAATCAATTTACTCTTAATAAATGTAAATTATGTGTGATGCAAAGAGTGAAAATCTATTGGTAAAGCCAATTCAAAGTGTGCAAAATCACAATATGCCACAATTTCAAAATTGTTATCAGAGATTCCATGAAAGTGAATGAAAACAAGTGTATAATCATCCACAAAAAATGTTGGAAGTGTAATTGAGTTATTGTAGCCTTTAGAGTGTAATCTAATCACAAGTTGGTGCTTAGTGTTTGATTCAGAATTATGAGTCAAATAACATGTAAATAATTCACAATAATTCACACCAATGTTGTAAATGACAGCTTTAAGTGTGAACTTCAACAACAAAAATGTGCCCATTTAGTGAGTTAACAATGTGAGTTATAGAATTTTTCAAAATGATATCATTCACAAGTGTGTTATATGAAATACTATTTCCATATTATAACTCAAAACATGTATGAACCATTCACCAAAATTTGTTGTTTATCAATGTTCTAGTGATAGAAAAAGTCATCCACATGACTATGAAGATAAATTCCAGACTTCAGTGTTAAATGTGATATATTAGAGTTGAAAAACTTATTCATATGAGATTATGATATCCAAGTGTTACTTCAAGAATTGCAAATTTGACTCAAGAGTGTAAGAGATCCTCATAAAACCATGAACTTATCAGTGGTTAAAGTGAACACAATTCTAATTCCAAACTCAAATTAGATGATTCATTTAAAGGGTAGCTATTATATTCCATATTTAGTAGTCATTCCTTATGTCATGAAATCAACCATGAGATTCCAAAAACAATGAACCAATTTTCTGTAAGTTGCACCACATGACAAGTAAAGTATGTGTTGTAATGTATTTGATTGTGATTTGTTGCGTTGAAAGGTGCTTTCTACAGCCCAATATGAGGGAGATGTGTAATTCCTTCCTTGCTCAACATGTAGTTGACACGTGACATTTAAAAAAAAATATTAATAACAAAAAAATGTTTTAATGTCGACCATAAATAAAATATTTCAAAATCCATCTTAAGTAAAATAATTCTATATTAAATTTAGATAGAGAGAGTGAGAGTAATTGAAAGTAAAAAACATATTATTCCATTGGTATGTTCTTTCTGCTTAGTCAAATGTGTAATTCCTTCAATTTTTTAATAATATATATGCATAAAACAATTGAAAGTAACAAAATTTGTATTGCATCAAAAGACACTTTTTAGAGTTGAAAAAAATATTTCTTATTCCGTCTAAAGACACTTTCTGCAATCCAGTATGAGGGAGATGTGTAATTCTTTCTGTGCTCAACATGGAGTCCGCACATGGCATTAAAAAACATATTCAATGTAGTTCAATGCCGGTCATAAATAAAATATTTAAATATCCACCTTAAGTAAAATAATTCTATATCAACTCTATACAGAGAGAGCCATAGAAAGAGAGAGAGAAATTAAAAGTAAATAAATTTTATTTCGTTGATAGGTGCTTTCTACTTCCCCAAAATGAGGGAGATGTGTAATTCATTCAATGCTTAATATGGAGTTGACATGTAGCATTCTAAAAAATAATTTCAATGTGGCCCATAAACAAAATATTTATATTTCCACCTATTGTTGGAGATACTTCACACACACCTAGGATTTATTTTTACTAAGATTTTCCCTATGTTTATTATTCATTATTTAGTGTCCTATAGTTTAGGGATAATATTCATTTTCCTATATTCTAGGAGAATATTCTCTTTAGTTCACACTTCAGTTTGATCAGTTGAGTGGAGTCTAGATGTCGCATTGGGTTCATCACCATGAATCATTGGGATCATCACCGGATAATGCACATTCTCCTTGGGATCATCACCAGACTAGAGAATTACTCATGATTCCCTGATCTCCTTCTCACTTCACATTGTTTCAGTCAGTTCACTGAAGACCGAGAAACTAGTTAACTCAAACTAGGTGGCAGTTCACTCCTGTAACTGTCGGTGTGTGTCCAGATCTCTCTAGACCACCACTATGGCACATTGGTTCTCCTCCAGTGTGCATTAAAGTTGATTTATACAGAGTATATCATGTGTAAATTATCATTCATTCATTTGGTTAATGAAAATTCTTTGTTCTCACTCTCTCATTTCTCTCTTCTCTTATTTTTCTGCAAATGGTATATGTCATTTGATAGCTAGATCTTATCTGTGTAAGTTCATTCACATTTACATGGTATCAGAGCCGAAGGATTGCTAGGAAAAAGACACACCAGATTCTTTTTGCAGGTACCAAAGATTGAAGACAATGGGAAAAATGGAATTTCCAAAAGAATTCATTCTTACACCGTACATTTTCTTTGAATGGAAGGAGAAGATGATAATGCATCTTTGAAGCAAAGGATTATACAGGTTAGCCATGAACATAGAGACTGAACCCAGATTAGCCATATAAAAATCAAAGTATCTAAATCGAATGGATGAAGTGTTTGGAACTATTTGCAGTCTCATTTCTCATGAACTCCTCTTTCAAATATCCTCCTGTAAAACCCCCAATGAATCATGGACCACCATGGAAGGAGTTTTTGGCAAACAAGAAGAGATGAGGGGACACGTGCTCGAGGTGGAATTTCTCACTTTGGATCCAAAAACCTTCAACAATCTCCAAGATTTCTTTACCAAATATAAGAATTTGTTGTCGCAACTCAAGGCTTGTGGGGTTGATAAATCTAAGGAGGAGAAAAAAATGGTTCTTACCATTCTCTCCAAACTTGGTTTGGAATACTCAGTGTTTGTATCCACATTTCATTCAGTTAGGCTCTCCTTTGGAGCCACCTGGAAGATGCCCTATCTTGAGGTCTTTATTGAATCTCTGACACAAGAGCAGAACAAGCTTATCAACATGGGAAATATCAAAGGCCCAAAGGCGCATGCACTTGTTGTGCACAATGGTAGCAATCACCAAAATCATAAATCTAAACACAAAGACAAAAGGAAGGGACATGCAAATCCAAAGAAGGAAGGGTACTCAAAACCTTTCAACGATTCCTCCAGATCTAAAGGTGGAAAGGGAAGAAAAGGGGAGAAATACACTTACTGCCATAAAGGATTCCATTCATAATCCGCATGTATGCAGAAACAAATAGATCAAATGGCCCAAATAATTCAATAAAACAACCTTGGAGATAGCATCCTCGAGGGTGCCAAGAAGAAGAAGCCAGAAGATCAAAATCCCAAGGAAGGTAATTCTAGCCATGCTTTGATTGCTATCAACTCCTCTCTGAATGCTTGGATTGTAGATTCAGGAGCATCACACCACATTGAAGCCACAAAATAAGTCTACTCTTCATTAGACGCATGCAAAGGCCTCATATTCTAATGGGGGACAATTCTTAGGTCGAGGTCACAAACAAAAGCTTCGAGAATGTGCCACATGTTCCTAGACTTTCTATAAATCTTATCTCCATGTATCAGATGACAAACTTCGGCATCGGAAATAAAGTTGTATTCTCACCTGATGTTGTGGATATCTATGACATGCAAACCAATTGCAAGGTTGCTACCAGTGAGGTAGCTCATCAATCCAGACTCTACACATTTTCTGAATTTATTGAACCAGATTCTGCATTACTACTTACCCATGTTGATGAAAGTAGTAGGATATGGAACGAAAGGTTCGAGAATTTAAATTTCAGATATATGCAACAACTTAGAATGCAGGGAATGGTTAATGGTTTACCTGACATCCACTTCTCCAAAGGAATTTGTGAGAGATGTGTTCTTGGAAAACACCCTCAAGAGAAATTTGACAAAGGAAAGACTCAAAAGGCCTCCTTTCCTTTAGATCTTATCTGTAGTGATCTAATGGGCCCTTTTCTGCATCCATCAATCAATAAAGCAAGGTACATGCTTATTTTTTTTTATGATTTCTCACGCTTCACATGGACTTTCTTTCTCATGCAAAAATCAGAGGTCTTTTAACACCTCAAAGATTTCAAAGCCCTTGTTGAAACACAATCAAGAAAGAAGATCAAAGCCCTCCGAATATATAATGGGGGGGAGTATGTCAACCATGAGATACAAAATTTTTGTCTTGAGGCTGAGATTCAGTTGCAGCACACGATTCCCTATACTTTGCAGCAAAACAGAGTTGCTAAGAGGAAAAATAGATCTTTGAAAGAGATGGCATCTTGCATGCTACATGCAAAGTCACTTCCACAAAGATTATGGGATGAAGCACTTAATTGTGCAACCTACATCCAAAACATATCTCCCCATAGATCTTTCAAGGACAAGACCCCTTACGAGACTTGGAGCAGGCCTCAAACCGGAAGTGACCCACTTTTGTATATTTAGTTCTCATGCATGGGCCAACATTCCCTATGAGAAGAGGAAGGCACTTTATCCACATAGCACATAGTGTATCTTTGTTGGATACCCCTATGGTGTGAATGGATAAAGACTCATTGATCTCTCCTCAGATTGGCTCATCATTGAGCGTAGTGTCCAATTCAAGGAAAGTATCTCGCATGTACCTCAACAGCCGCATGCAGACACTTTTGTTCTTCCACATGTCAGAGATGATGAGTATGCACATGCCAACTCTTCTTCAAATGAGATTTCTGAATCAGAGGATTCAAATTATTCATATACCAAGTCAGTACAGTTAGATGTAGACTCGGTGCATGCAGATGCATATGTAGAGCCAGAGCAGAGGCCCAAATGGTCCAAGACTACTCTGTAGGATCCAAGATATCTTGTTGGGGATCCAGCTGATACTAGGAGGACTCGATATGATTTTGAGGAGCCTCCTCTTCCACTCACTGCCACTGAACCGATGCCACCTATGCATATTTTATTGGTTCAGTCTTCATATCCATAGTCATATGGTGAGGCTGCTGAAAATCCCTTTTGGGAATCTGCCATGCAAGAGGAGTACAACTCCCTCCTCGAGAACAATATTTTGGATATGGTTCCCCTTACTTCATGAAGGAAAGTTGTCAGGTGCAAATGCATCTACAAGACCAAGAGCACGATAGATGGACAGGTTAGTAGATACAAAGCCAGGCTAGTTTCCAAAGTCTTTCATCAGGTGAACAACATTGACTATGATGAGACCTTCACTCCAATAGAGAATATGGATTCCATATGTTTGACACTTTCCATTGCGGAAGCCAAGGGATGGGAAGTCCATTAGATGGATGTGAAGAATGCATTTCTTCACAACGATCTCTCTGAGGAGATCTATATGGAGAAACATCAGGTATTTGTGCATGATTCATCTTTGGTCTGTCGACTGAAGAAGTCCCTTTATGGCCTCAAGCAGGCCCCAAGGGAATGGTATGCCAAGATGGACTCCTACCTGGTGTCACATAAATTTTTACGTTGTAAGTCAGACCCAAATTTTTACATGCTCAGGACGATTGATTTACTTCTACTCCTAGTTTTGTATGTTGATGGTTTTTTGATCACCAGTTGCTCGACTTCAATGATTGCTACAGTCAAGAGGATTATGCATGACAGGTTCTTGATGACGGACATGGGTCTGCTACATTTCTTCCTTGGAATCAAGATCAGTTAGGATGCATCAGGCATAAATTGTCTCAGGCCAAGCATGCACAAGATCTCCTCGATATATTTCACATGACAGAATGCAAGTCTGTCCCGACTCCTTTCCTATCAAGAGTGAGACTTGAGGATGGCGGAGACACTTCACTAGTGGAAAACACACTGTACAGATAGCTAGTGGGGATCTTGTTTTCCCTTACACACTCCAGACCAGACCTCTCCTATGCAGTTGGAGTAGTCTCCAGGTTCATGCAGGCGCCACATGAACTACATTGGAAGGATGTAAAGCGTATCCTTCTGTTATCACTATTAGTCACCTTTAGATTGCGTTGAAGGTAAGCCCAATACCCATCAGTTTATATGTCACAGGTTTTTTTTTAAGAGGTCAAATGGGCATCGACTCAATGATAATAATGTTCTAACTCAGAAATCTGGACTAGCATGCACCAGCCATTGAGGTCTTGAATCAACTTCAGTCAGTAAATTGGAGTAAGGGTGAGTAGGAGGAAGATTTAGTGAGAAAGGTGTAGAGGTATGATATGAACATCAGATTTTCCATCAGTTTAAGGAGGAAAAACTTAAACACAAGGTCCTCTTGGATTCAAATTTCAAGAAAGCTTAAAGAAATCATAATAGTACTATAATCAAACATTTATCATAATACAGTTACAACAATCCATGTGAATCAATCAAACACGAACTCTCTCAGTATCAGAGGCAAATAAGATGGAGTAAGAAAGATGACTTAGATTAACCAAGATGTCTCAAAAACAAATACATAACCAGAGAGCCAGTTGTTTTCAATAAAAATATTACAATAGCAGGGAGCCTAGCTCAACCATTCAACCTTAACAAAATATTGAAATTAAGTATATATGCTCATAACTGTTGCAACAAACAGGAGCATGATTGGGCCCCTGCATTCAAAGCTTCTAGTCAGCGCCGGCTTTGTCAGGTTGTGTAGGACTTCTCATGTCAGATGTGAGACAGGAATAATTATGCGTTTTACAGGAAAATCTGTCTAGGAGGAAGCTTCGGGTGGACAGTCCACCTTCATGGATCCTCTCTGCAATGCTTTCCATTTATGGGGTGAGACGAGGTCTCAACTGCCACCCCTATCTTCAATAACTTCCTTCATTAGGATCAGGACGAGGCTTGACACCCATGAATGCTTCCAGGCGGTACCCACAACTTATTCAAGTCAATCCTAATGCCTCGAGGCTCTACAAATCTTCCCCTGTGACCAATACAGGCCTTGTAGGTGCTAAGCTCCTTCTTCACCACCCCTTCATCCTTGTGACCTCGGGCTATGACCTGGCTCTTATCCCATATGACGCTTCAGGATTTCTCCCTTTGGATATTTTCACAACACTAGACCACAGAATTCTCGATGCCCGCTTTGAAGAAATCTCTAAGAAATGGGCGCTAGTTTCTTTTCCCAGGCACACCCCCCATATGACCTCAGGTTGTGACCTAGTGCTCCACCTATGAGTTCTTCGGAACTTTGGGCTTTACACATCTCTCATTTCAAATTTCCTGAAGTGACTTTCTCTGCAGCTCGGATCTGGATCCATGCGTCCATTTGGATCGGACGACTCCTGCTCACTTCGAGTTTCAGGACTTCAAACCTTTGACGAACAACTTTAACAATATTTCAAACTCCCGATTCCTGCGATAATTTTCCATCGTCGATCTCTCCCGATGAGATCTACGGTCCCAATTTAACCTTTGCTCGACCTTGGGACTTTAGACCTTTTTCTATGGCACTATACTTCGCGCACTTTCGGATTCCGAACACCCACGAACCACCGATCTAAAATACACATGGAATCCTAGCCATTGGAAGCTGAACTCACCTATTTGCTTGATTCGAGTCTGAAATGGATCGCTCTGAAAGGTGTGCTTTGAAATCGAGACTGATACCTATGCAAGAAAAGGATTGGGTCGCCATGCGGACCTTAGACGGCTTTATGTGATAGCATTTGGCTCCACAGGGGATGGCATGCTCCCTACAAGCTGCCAAGAACACGCAGTTCCAGTGCCTTAGCTGTTGGGCTATGGAGTCTAACTCAAAACTTTCGCTGAAGAAAAAAGGGAAATATGTACACTACTCTACTTACAAAAAGAAAGCAAACACACATGCTCTTAAAGGAGCTTATTTATGTACAAACCTAAGCTAACTAATTTTCACAATGTTCTAGGTGAAAGCAAACTTCCACCATAGCCACCCAGACTGTTTATCGATATAATTTTTTTCTTCACTACAGATGATCCACAAAAGGTTAGGGAAGTATGATAGCAGAATGAAAACATGGTTTGGAACACTGACTATACCCCCAAATGATGTTAGTATGAAAAATTTTGTAGGCTCCAATGCTTTGGGAAAACACAGCTCCATATATAACCCCACAGGGTCACAAAATTCATAATCAGGCATGCTCAACCGGTCATAAATTACCTCATTTCTTTCATTATTGCTCACCTGTCATTTGATGTTCTAAGAGTGTACATGTGGGTGGAGGACTGCTGCAGGTTGGCTAATCCCAGGTGATACCTGCTTGTTTACAGGTTCCAGATAGGAGATAAATTGTCCATTTAACTCCTCATTTTCTCCTTCATGGCTCTGCCAAATATCCGATTCATAATCATCATAAACAGGAGCCCTGGAAAAGATCTGCTCTTTGTCGTCTTCACTGGGATATCCATCAAAAGTTGTTTGTTCTTGGTCAGTATCTGACATCACTTCTTCATTGTAAGCAGGGCTGCCAAGAACATCTGCTTCAAGGACCGGAATATCCTCTGCATTTTCTTCGTAAGAGAAACAAGAAAAATCTGCCTCCAATTCCTCTATTTTTGCAGAAAATGATTTTACCAGTCCCACCAACTCACCCAAAGCATCTTCTTCATCCTCACAGTTTGCATCAGAATATACTATATTCTGAACACAGTCCTTATATTCCTTACAATAGTTATGAGAAATAAACTCAGAGGAATAAAAATTTTGACAATGCATATTGAAAGTCGCATGAAACTGCTCCGGGGAGGAGATGCTAGCAGGGGGTAAGGAGTGGTACCACTTGCGAGCATATCTTGCTAACAAGATCATGAACATATTTAATAATACATCCTCATGATGTATTTCCCATTTATGCATGAGTTCATGAAACTCAAGGAGATGCTGAGCAGGGTTGTCCTCTTTATGCTCTCTAAATATGGGCAAATAATCACCCCATTCATTTGGAGCAGGAACAAGATTAGGAAAACTAGGAACATAGAAGAAATTAAAAGGAGCATACCTCCGAGCCAAGATTTTTTCCATTTTTAACCAGTGGAGTCGCCAATCGATCCTTTAATCATGGAGTCACCAGGTGAATGATATGTAGTCTGAATGTCTTTGTTCCTTGTTCACCATCAAAGACCAGATCTGATTGTTGTAAATATCCCAGGGAACTTTCAAGCTAAGAAAGCGGCTGCTAAAATCCTTCTCGAAAAATTTATCTGGGTCAGCTCAGGTGTGCTAGAGCCAACCACAACCGAAATAGTGGAGTCGACACAGTGGAGTCGCCAGGTGCAAGCACAATATTTAATGGTTTTGATATCTGATGCACCTTCAGAATCAAAATATCTTTGTCCTTCTATCCCAGGGAAATGTCTTCAATTATTTCCCCGACAATGGTGTCAGAAATGTTAGCACTAGAAGTCACCTTCAGATTGCATTGAAGGTAAGCCCTATACCCATCAGTTTATATGTGAGATCGGAAGAGCGTCGTGTAGGGAAAGAGTGTAGATCTCGGT
>CBVK0102723805.1:0-11372 GCA_900067695.1 Picea abies
GAGCACATGATTGTGGGGCCTCTCAAAGGCGGTTTGGATTTAGACACCATTTGGGACCACACTCCATCTCCCTTCGCCACGTATCTCTCTTGAATTACCATGGTTTTAATTGCAGGACCGTTAAAGAAAATTATCGCCAGAGCATGTTGTGTTCCCGCAATGGACTGTGGTCATCGATATCATGATCTTGGATGAGGATTTCGTGGTCAGCAACTCAAATATTTACCCCTCCAAATTAATGGATCATATCTTCCCTTTCAAAACAACGACCGAGATTTGCTTCGCGGATCGACCTTCGTGCCTTTCAATAGACAAACTTTATTTTCTCCAAGAAAATTATCTGGAGCTATGGATCTGATGAAACACAACACTTGTTGATCAATGAATCAGATCCATTTTGGTCCTTTGGGGCTTCAGGCCTTTGGCCACTTTGGCAGCTTTGTTAAATTCAACACTGAAAGATTAAAAATTCTTTCTGGTTATGCTTCAATTCTGAAACAGACTGTTTGAGAAAGTTGTGCTTTGTGTTCATTACTGCGGCCTGCACGATCAAGGATTTGGAAAATTGGTTGTGGGTTTGGGAAGACAGAAGGATCAATGATAGAGGCCAAGGAATTGGTTGTGGGTTTGGGAAGACAGAAGGATCAATGATAGAGGCCAAGGATATGAGTGATCAAACAGAAAGGGGCAAACAAAAATGACTTTTCCGACTGAAGGGGAAAATTAAGACTTGGTCTACAAAAAGGATAGAGACAGGGAAAAATTATAGACTTAGGTAGAAACCACAAACCCACAAGACTTTGACAATTTCATGTGATAACATTATCGATCGCTATATGAAAATCCTTCTCCAGCTATCCAAGATCTCCTTGAGAAAAATTCCTTCTCTTCTCTCTATGTCAAAACAATCATTCCTTCTTTACCCTAGCCTTGCTTTAATAATCTTTAGTTATGACCTAATGCTAATCTCCAAAGTAATTGACGGTTGAGATTAAATATCACCACACTTCATATAAATGGCTAAGATTTAATTCACTAATGCTAATTACTTTAACATTTCATTAAATAAAATTGACTAATTAAAAAAGGAAATTTACTTTAATAATTCCTTTAATTAAAGTAAAGTATCAAGGTAGAAGGTTTTGAATGAATTCCACACATCTAGACACTTAGACCTATGTGAAAGTAATTGTCCTATGCTACAAATATCAAGAAGAAGATACATGTTGACAATGAGAAAATAACATTGGATTGTTGTAAAGAGAGTGTTCAGGTATTTGTGTGGTATAAAACATTACTATAATCTTGACACTTAGACCTATGTGAAAGTAATTGTCCTTTGCTACAAATATCAAGAAGAAGATACATGTCGACAATGAGAAAATAGCATTCGATTGTTGTAAAGAGAGTGTTCAAGTATTTGTGTGGTATAAAACATTATTATATATGCTACCAAGGGAAACCTAAAGTTGACAGGGAAGTAAAAGTGCATGGGTTTGTCAACGTCGACTATGATAGAGATATGGATCAACAAAGGTCGACTAGTGGATATGTGTTCAAGATGTTCTGTTGAGTAATTAGTTGGATGATTAAGTGACACGAGGTCGTAGTATTGTCTACAAAAGAAGTTGAATGCATGTAAACCACTCATGGAAGGGAAGAAGAAATATGGCTTCATTGATTGTGTTTACAAATTAGATTTGATTAGTGAGATATGAATAGAAATTGCAATAGTCAAAGTGCACTATATCTTGCAAATAACCCAGCTTGTCATTCTAGGATGAATCATATTGATGTACAACACCATTTCATGAGAGACATGTTGGAAAGAAACAAGGTTCTTCTCGAGAAAGTAGATACTTTGGAAATCAATAAACATAGAAGACTCTTTGACCAAGTTTGTAAGTGTTGTGAAGTTATCTTGGTGTAGAGAGGCAATGGGAATTGCTTCCCTAGGTCTATGAACAAAATTTTAGATTCTCTTGTATTAGAAAAGAATACAACAAGTGGGATAATATTGGTTTGTTATATTCTTTGTAGTGAAAGAACAATCACTCAACTATCTAGTCGAGGTGGATCAACTAGGTTATAAGTTGATCCACAAGTCAAGTCGAGTCGATGGTTAAGTCAAGGTCAAAGTGATAGAACTAGAATTTAGATTCAAAATGATCGACATGAAGTCAAAAGGTCAGCCAACAAGAGGTTGATTCAAAACCAATTGGATATTTACTGGAATTTGACTGGTAAACCAACTAAACTTGACTGTAACAAAATCCAAATATTTGCAGGATTGAATCCAATCATCTACACAAATATGTAAACATTTTTGGGAACCATAATTTATGGTTTTTCATGTTTCAAATCCTATAAATAAGGCATGTTCTAGTCATATTAAATTGATCTTCATGTTAGTCTTGTTGGTCATGTAGATGGTAGATGAATTGGTTGTAGGGTTGTTCTTTTACAAAGAAAGAGAGTATGATGGAGATCGTGTGTTAGGTATATACGAAGTTTATTCATGTCACTCTTTATTCAATAAATTAATAAGACGATAATAGAGAAACACCCTCAAGGAATGTTAGTTTTCCCATTTAGGTTTCCAAGGTAAAATATTTGTGCACTGTGTGTTTTCATTTATTTCTTGCTTAAATATGTCTTTTCTTTCCTAGTTTGTTTAGTGTGGGTGTTTATTTCCTTATAAGTATGATCATTATACCTACATTGTGCAATATGGATGTGTAAGGTAGAGGACATTGGCTATAGATATTTAGATGTTTCTACTTATACATACAAGTTAATGGTTCATTGGTGGAATTCCACATGGACATCAAGTAAAAACATTTTTTTGTAAAAACAATGTTTGGAAAGAACTCAATAGTGAGTTATTAGAACAAAAAAAATAATGTCCATCGATGTGAGTAGCCTCATATGGGCATGATCATCAAAAGAAGGATGGAATAGAGAAACAACAACAATAAATAGGAAGGGATATGGAGCAATTGGGGCACATTGAGAAGAGGTTGAAGGGAATGGAGAGAGTGAGAGCGATGCCAATGGATGTGACTTTATTTGAATACAAAACTTCTATATTTGAAAATTTTTAATGAATTTCATCATGTAAGAATTGATAAATAAGTAATTGATTTTAGTTAATATCTATTGCTTCAGATAACACTATAGAAGGTTAATTGATATATTTTATCCTCACCTAAGATGTGAGCATGTGAATTATTTTTTCACAATAAACAAGATATAATGTTTACAATTAAGATGATGAAGCTGATAAAATAGATCAACTCATACACATCATATTTTTCATATAGAACCTCATTGTATGCTACTTAAATATTTATGAAAAAGTACAACTCAAAAATGAAATGATTGTTATCATTTTTTAATTTTACTATTTTATATCATCTCTTCAATCTTGGAATATTTAGCAATACATGTCATAGTAACATTATGCATTCATAGGAGGCACTTCATGTAGAACTCGAGGAGAATATGGATAAAGAAGGAGGATTAGGTTAGGGTTTGAAGGAAAGTTCAGAGGGTTAGGGTTAAGATTAAGGAAGCAAGGTTGGTAGGTTTAATGGGGGTGGAGGGTCTGGATGCCATAGTAGAAATGGTCAAAGAAAATGAACTAAAAAAATAGTTTAAAAATGCATTAGTAGGAGACAAAAAGCAACAAAATGATGTCCTCATGGTAGAAATGGAGGGAACCAAAGAAAAAGTTGTCGCATCAACAAACGGAGCAGGTACAAGAAAACCATCCAACAAGAAATTAATTAATGGGTGTCTAGCTAAAACAGTGGAGAACCTGAGGTACGAGGTCACTTAACCACTGGTAGGAGACTAAATACAATATATGACAAAACATTCTCTAATTGGTGAATTCATGGGGATCTGGCCCATGGAGAAAGCATTGATGGTTTGGATCAATTCGAAATGGAAAGTTAAAGTAGAAATAAGTCTTAAGATCATATCCAAAGGTTTATTTATAACAATGTTCACCTACTCTGAGGACATCGATTGAATATTTGATGAGGGTCCATATTTATTTTACTTAGCAGGGCTCCACCTTAGGTATTGTTCTGATCATTCCTCCCTAGAAAAGGAGGAATTCACTGCAGCCCCAATCTGGATCAAGCCGTACTCACTACCCGATGAGTTCTAGAACCTAGAAACATTGGCAGGAATTGGTGACACATTAGGATCCTTTGTTAAAATATGTGAAATAACAAATGTGGCTAAATACACCTATGCTATAATATATGTCTACATGAACATGGCATCCACTCTCCCTAATTCAATAACTATTTCATTCCAATATAATGAATGGTTTCAACCCATAGACTATGAGAACATTCTATTCCGCTGCCAAAAATGCCATGAACATAGACATATTTTCTAGGAATGACCCCAAAATCAATATCTAATAAAAGACAAAGGAAAGGGGGAGAAGGACATGAAAGGCTTCATAAAATCCCCCAAAAAAAGAAAGGTGGGGCACCGAGGAAATAGAAACCTAGGGGAAGGAACCAGAAAATATGCAAATAAATTATAGATCTTAGCAGAGAAAAAAGAGAAGGAGGCCAAACAAGGAGTGTAACCAAACATAGAGAAGGAACTCGCAAACCAGGATAATAGAGAGACAAAATATGAAGAAATACAAAAATGTTGGAAAACATAAGCAAGCACGAAAAACCTACCAATCGAGAGTCGGGAAGTTCAGATGCAAGAGGAGGAGGCTTCAGAAGATTCCCAAGATGAACCAATGAAGGAATATATTAACCAGGCCTCTGACTCAGAAGGAATAGAGGTGGACCTGCGAGCGCTAATAGATCTCCATGGAGAAAAATAAATAAATAATATGCAATTAGGAAAATTTTGTCAGCTCCACGGAGAGTTTCTCAGGAAAAAAATAAAACAACCAATTACAAACAATCCATCCTTCTCGTCTGGAAACCTGGGTATAAAATTGAACCCCCTAAAAATATCCAAGAAACCTAGAGGTGAAGATAGTAAAAAAGGATGAAAGACACATAAGAATGTTCTAGAAGAAACAAGGGATTTTCTCATATATTTGGGCTAGGTAGTGGGACTATCAGACAAGTATTTCCTCCCTCAAACCAAAATTTAATTATGAATATCCTTTCATGGAATATTAGGGGTCTTAATGGTACTCAAAAACACATAATCTTGAGAAACAGACTGAAACAAGAAAATATGGACATAGTAATGTTGCAAGAAGCTCAATGTAATAAGAAAATCTTGGAATCCATAGCAAGGAAAATATGGAAACCATGCGAGTTCATATTCTCTGAAGCGGAGGGGGCCTTTGGTGTTCTAGTAGTCCTCCGAAACCCAAATAAAATCAAAGTGGAGATGATAAATTAATCAATATAGATAATAACCTTCTCCTATAAGATAAAAGGGTCTATAGATCAAGTAACAATCTCGTAGGTTTATGACCCCCATGCTCTAGGGGACAAGAGAGATTTCATGAGAAAACTTAAGGATATAGGATTGAGAATGAATGATCAACCTTTGATAGTAGGAGGGGATTTTAATATGATAACCTCCCTGGAAGACAATAAAAGAGGGATAGGACACCTTATCCTGGAGGACCAATCCTTCAAAGAACTCATTGAACAACTTTGACTAATAGACATAATCCCCACAGAAGGAAGATATACTTGGAGTAATAGGAGAGGAGGGAGACATCACATAGCAGAAAGGTTAGACAAATTTATGGTCTCATAATACTTTTTCCAAAAACAATAGGGATTAGGTGGGGAGAGCAAACCTATTTATGGTTTGGATCACTGACCAATCTTGTTAATATGGTTGGATAGACTAGGCTCCTAACCAAAGCCCTTCAGATTTGAGAAGTTATGGACAAGACACCCAAAATTCATATAAAAGGTGAAATAATGGTGGGGAGAGAATCAAGAGTTGTATGGGAAAAAAATGTTTCAGTTCCAAAAAAGGCTGAAGCATATAAAAACAAGCCACAAGAAGTGGAATAAATAAGTCTTTGGAAATATCCAGGAGGATAAACGAGATACATAGATGAAGATGGAACAAGTGCAATGAGAAATAAATAAGGAGGGGCTTGATCCAGAGAGGCAACAGCAGGAAACATCCCTTAGAGAGGAGTTTGAAGAGATTGACCAACAAGAGGAAATCATGCTTCATCAGAAATCCAGGACATTTTGGCTTCAAGAGGGAGACAAGAATACCAAATTATTCCACAACTCTCTCCTCCAATGTCGTAACTATAACTGAATACACTCCCTGGAAATGGATGAAGGGGTGATAGTCAAAAGACATGAATACATAGATAAGCACCTAAAGGATCATTTCATCTCACTTCTCTAAGAGCCTTATCAATACCGACAGGAAGCCACTGACCTAATATTACAGTCTATTCCTAAACAAGTCTCGGAAGACTTGAACAAAAACCTGCAGAAGGAAGTGACCTTGAAGGAGGTGGAAGAAACGATGAAGTAAATTTCATAGGGAAAGGCCCTGGGACTAAATGGATTCACAGTTGATTTCTTCCAAAGCTACTATAGAATTATTGGAAAAGACTTATGGGAAGATGTGGAGGAATCCAGAACCTCCTATTAAATCCTACGAGCTTTCAGTGCCACCTTCATAGCCCCGATCCCCAAGGAAAAGGAATCAAACACTGTAGATAAGTACTGTCCCATTTCTTTATGCAATGTTGTTTAATAAATTATAACCAAAGTCATAGATAAAATATTGAATCCCATCCTTCAGGAAACCATATCACCTAAACAAGGGGTTTTTTTGAAGGTAATAAAATTCTAGATGGAATTGTAGTCCCTCATGAAACCATACACTCTCTATAATCTAGTAAAAAATCATGGATTCTCCTTAAGCTCAACTTTTCCAAAGCCTATGATAAAATCAATTAGAGTGTCCTAAAATACTTGCTAGGAGCCTTCAGCTTCAACCCATCATGGATACATTGGATCTTGTCCCTTTCTTCCATGGATTTATTTTCTATATTGGTAAATGGATCCCCCTACCCAACCTTCAATGCCTCCTGGGGTCTAAGATAGGGAGATCCCCTTTCTCCTTACCTTTTCATTATCCTCATGAAAGTCTTAGGGATATTCCTGAAGCATTCCCAGAGAGAAGGCCACCTAAAAGGGTTGTAAATTTCCCCTCAGACAGAGTCACTAACCTACCTTCAATTTGTCGATGACACCCTCGTCCTTGGGAATCCCTCCATCCAGGAGGCCAAAGCCATTAAGAAATACCTAAATGTACTCCTATCGGCCTTAGAAATGCAACTCAACTTGGATAAACCCCACATCTTGTTATTTAACTCCTCGATTATCTTACAACAAAAAATCTACATAATCTTAGTATTCCAAATATCCTCCCTGCCTTTGTGCTACTTAGGGGGCCCCCTTTTGGAAAATGTGATAAGAAATATGGGGTGGAAAGATGTTACACATCAAAATTACTCATTTCAATGATGACCTATTATCATCATTACAATCGTTACAAGTGTCTCATTTTAGCCATAAGTGTCGCAAGTGTCGTAGACATCATACAGTCATCTTGCCTATGTCGTGTCTCAAACGACATCAAAAGGACACTTCAAAGACACCCTCAAAGACTGTTTTAAGAAGGAGAAATCACATGACAAAGAGTACAAAGTTTTTACCATGAAAAAGACCACTCAAAAGTCATTTTTGAAGGACAGCGCTCCCCTACCCACTGTCAGGGAGTTCCAGCACCCCATACCCTCATTTCGGGGAGAGTTGCAACACTCTATGCCCCATTCTGAGGAAGCGTTGGGCTATTTGAGGAAATCTTGGGTTATTGAGGAAAATTAGGGAAAAATCCCCATCATCTCTGGAGTTAGTTGGATTCGTATCTGAGGTCAAGGTTGGATCTTAGGGAAGATCCACAACTGATGGAGAAAGATCCTCAACCTATCCCAAGAATCTCTAAAGTGGTTAGGCCTTTCCAAGCCTATATAAGGAGGCCTCTTCATGGTGAGAGAGGAGCACATTGAAGTTATCAAAATTATGATCTCAAAAGGGATATAATCAGTGAATCATAGTCATTTTGTTTGTGGATCATTTGAGCAAGGGGTTGGACAAGGAGAGCTTGGTGAGGTTGCTGCATCTACATCAAAGGTCTGTAAGTATTGCTATCAAGTTCTCATTAACACATGTGCTTGGCTTGTTTCCTTCAAGATTGTGTATGCCTACATGAACTTGTATTTAATGGATAGATATAGTTTCAGACTAATCATATTAGAATAGGAAGAATGTTTTTTCTTTGATTGGATTGCAGGACCTATTCAAGAGCTTGTGGATTTGAGCTCAACTTGGAACTGGGCGAGGAAAAACATCGTAAAAAGGTACATCTTATGCCTCTTCTCTATAGATTAGTTTAGCCAGGCTTAAAGTGATGTCAATGACAAAATTTATCACCTTTCTGTCTTGACCTTAGAGATTTAGGTTTCAAGAGGGAATCTACCTATTCGCGAGGGGATTTTCCTGTAATAGAAATTGGCGACTCCACTAGGGAATCAAAGCTTTCAGTTTTGGTTTCCTTACTTGATCTTATTTTTGGCCTTTGCTCAACTTAGATCTTATTCATGTTGTGTATATGATTCTTATATGTGTTGTTGTCCCTTGGATTCATTCCATACACACTCAATTTCTAGATTTCCTGAGTTTGCTTTAGTTTTGGGCAATATTTTGGTCTTATGAGAGCCCAGTGCTCCCCGACCTCTACCACCAGAGTGCTGACACTCCCTTTTAGGCTCCCACAGAGCGTTTCAACGCTCTGGTACCCTTGAAACCAGGGCACTAGTCTTTTTCTGCTAAAAATTGTTTGGGGAGTTGATCTCTGAGTCTAGCTTTTGCTTTTTCATCTTCTCAGGGTTATTACGATCTCAATGTGTCCTTGTTTTTGGCCTCCAACATTTTGATTTCTAAGAATTGATGATGTTTTGTTTGGATTTTTTACATAATTTTTCCTTACTTTGAGTCACTCTTCTTCCCTGAGATTTGGCGTCAATCCACTGCTTATTCACTTATCTGATTGAATGAAGTTTTTTGTAAGGAAGTTAAGAGATCTATGCACCATTCCATTTGATCTTTGAGGTCATTTTTTCAAGCATTTTCTTTTGTTTTGATTCTTTTTGTTCTTCTTTTTGCAAATTTGGTTTTCTTTATGTTTCTTGTTTGATCACAACAAGAGTGTGTTTTTGTTTATGTGAAGTTGGCTTCCAATTGCTTAAATCTCATAGATCTTGAGGTCTGAATGACATAGGAAGATTTACATCAAACTAATTATCAATCACATTTAAAACAAAAGGATATATTTTCATGATTGGTTTTTGGATATTAGAAAAAATTTCTGAATATTTTAGCATCATATTGGACTCTAGATTAAGAAACAGTTGCATGAGGTTATTGCATCTTAGTGTTTGACAATGAAAGGAAATTTCCTTCTCCTTCCCTTAAATAGACATTCATTGAAAGAAAAGATTGATTATCATTTCTTATGCATTTTTTGGGAATTGAGTCAAAATATCATCAGTTTCACTCCCATAAACCCCTGAGTAATGAACAACTGCAAAATCAACGCTAATTGAAATTGATCTAGAAATTTTTGTTTTTAGAACATTCCACCAACATTAGACTAGGATTAGCGCTTTGGATTAGGCTTTGAGTACAACTCTCCAAAGCATTCAAAACAAACATTAGCATCTTACGATAGGGAGAGCAAATCTAATTTTCGTATAAGCTTCCTGGGATCCCCCTCTCACACAGGGTTTACGCATGAGGTTGTGTTCGGGAGAGTTATGGAGATTATCCCTCTATGGTTCAACTATTTGTAGTAGTGAGATCATATATTGGGGGTTCTTATTGAGGCTCAACTATCTTCATTTGGTCTCGGTGCTTCGTGAACTCTGAATCTGTTCGGGGTCCTCTGGAGTTCTATCTGTCCACTTGTCCTCAATTGTCTCGAAGAATTTCATACTTGTTATCCTTCCCATATGTTCAGAATGGACTATCGACTGTACCTGCCCAGGGGTCAACTATGAGTTGGTGTTCTTAGTAGCCATAATATTTAGGGTTTTTTACACAAGGTGATGATGAATGGAAGTCTTCGTTGTACCTAGAATAGATGGTGGTAAAACTCACTCGGGTTCCTTGAAGGCTAAATCCACAATTACTGTGTGGAAGCTTCCACCAAGGCGTAAGTTCGTTAAGCAGGTCCCCATCTTAACTATTCCACCCGCTCATATCCTATCCCCTCCTTGACTTGGTTACACGATGTTGGATTTCATCACCAACTAGTACAGCCATCGAGAGAAGGTTTTGTTTGCTTCATTTTGATTCCTATCTTTTATTAGTGTATGTTGTTTATTTTCATTAGTTGGCCATAGATTGTTTTCGTAAAGTATTTGGTTTGGGAAATATTCCTCCACGTCGTTCACGTGGAATGCAAGGGCTACCCCCGGAAGATCTCGAGGGTTACCAACCTTTGCCTACTGATCCACCGCAAGGCTCTCCTCAACAGAGTGAGGTTCATGACACCACCACTTCACAAGTGGAAAGAAATTACTCTTTAGAACATTTCCGAATTTTCAATTCTCTAGATTCTTTTCGACTTCCTCACAGTTACGACATATTCCCCGACTAAATTTATCTATAAAACTTGTTGTTGATACTTCTAGAATACCGATCAGACCCCTCACAAGACATGAAGGTGAGAATCCCTTTTGGACTACTGACATATTTATAAACCTTCCTCTCACAGTGCAGGATCTTTTCGGCTCAGGGGAAGGTTCTGATATACCTGTCGTATCCCAACTACCTAAAACATTTGCTACTTACACAGTACCATAATATCACTTTTCTAGTACACCCATCAGTACCACCATCACGTCAGAAACACAATTAGTTGGTCCTCACTTGACCATTTCTCTCCAAATGGACCATTCCACTATGGTCTCACATGTTTCTACAACCCCCACCGGAAATGTGACACCATCCCAGGCTCCAATTGGAACACTGTTATAGGATAAGTCCATGAGTGCAGACACAAACCGACCTCCCTAGATCCACCTGGTATCTAGAACAAAACAGGACAGAATAATACACTTTCCCTAGATCTAGCCTATTGAATGAACTAAGAGATAAGGGTTATGGACATACCTTATGATCGCTTTCCTTATGTCTCTGTTGATCCAAGATTTTCTCCAATGCTCTCGTCCCATCCAGATCACAACAAAACAAACCAATCGAAGTAAAGGCAGATTAAGATATTCAATGACTAGTATATACATATGATCAAGGAAT
>CBVK0102723806.1:0-13376 GCA_900067695.1 Picea abies
AACCACATGTGATGACCTTGCTGTTGTCTCTTGCTGTTGTAGCATCAGTCCTCCATACAGTCTTGCACTAATTCTCTAATCAATCTCTTGCTAACTTGCTGCTAACTAAACTTAACTCTTTCCATGAGAAATCTTCTCAATATATAGGAAGAGATATATTAGTTACTTAGATAGGGAATGATCCCAAGATATCTGGAATGCCAGCACTTGAATAACCATTCGAAATCCAACTCATCCTTCTAGAAGATTCCCTTCTAGAAGGTTCGAGATCTTTACCTTTTTCCTCTTTAAGAGCATGTTCGCACCCCAACCATGAGTACAGTGCGAGAAATTCACACCCCAGCCTAAGGTGGCCTGCGAGAATTATGCATTCTCGCAGGAGAATATATAAGTAGCCTGCGAACATGTTTCAAAATGTGATTTGTGGAAGAAGACAACTGTAACTTTTCTCAGGAAAGTGTTCTTGGTAAAGAGCTTGATTTTCCATCATCATGACATCATCACTATGACCAAATTTGTGGATAAAAGAATGCCCCCCAAAGTCTGAGAGCGGAACCAGTGACAGTTGATAGACTTTGTAAGCTGCATGTGTGTGTTAAGAACCAAAAGCACATTTAATCAGAGACCTGTAAACATCCAAGCATCAGCAGAATATCATGTATATCAATTCCGAGGTAGGCATTCCCATACTCAGATCATAGACTGACGACATCATAAACCAAGGTCATGGCCACCAATCATACATTGTGGATCCATGCCGTCACTATATAACACAGCCACCTGAATACACTGTGGATCTGTGCGACAAATTTTCAGTCAAGACGACATAGCCACGAATCATACACAGTGGATCTATGTGTCGCAAAATATGCATACTCCATCACAACCTGGATCACAAAGACAATATCCAGGGTCTTCAATCTCGTTGCCCAAAGTATGAATCTGACCATGTGATTACATGTGTCGAAGTCGAACATGGTAGAAACCACTTGATTACCGGTCATTGATGTATACCGTTAACAAGTGCGAGGGAGATCACCATTGATGTCAATGACTCCCAAGGTACTATAGTACAATCCGTCGACTGTGAATAAATGAGTTGATGTCGAACACTCGACAAAATCTCTCGATCAGGGGTCAATGATGTAAACCCACTGTCGAAAGCGAGAAACTTGCCATTGAGGCATGCAAGCTTCAAGGTACTAAATAATTTCTAAGTCTTGATTCTGGATAATGTGCTGAAGTCGACAGAACAAAACTCGTCACAGGAGGGCCTTGATGTATCCCACATCAGTGACACGAAATGAGTAACAGAGTTTGAAAATGAAACAGAGCATGATACAATTGGACTTTGGACACAGGAAAGGCCTACACAGAATGAAAGTATAACTACAGATGGCCGACTCAAAAGAGGTTTGGACTGCTCTTGAACATATGGATGACACGACCAATGATTTGGCAGCATTGACTCAAAGATGACACATGGAAATACCTTGTTGTTAAATCGAATGAGAGACAAATGGATTTCCCAAACCGGCTTCAAATGATGAATAGGGGGTGTCATGTTCAAGAGCGACACTTACTGCCAATTAACACAAAGATGAAACATATCCCTTTCCCAAATTTTCCCCCACCATTTCTGGCAAGTACCTCTTTATTTTTACGCAAGCTTGAAGAGGATTACATATGCTTGTTGATATAAGCTCATCCTTTGGACGAGTCCCTCGGAGTATTTTTAATGAACCCTAAGAAGGAGTGGTTCGGTCCCATCACGGGTCAGTCAATGTTTGTTTAACGAGTCCAGAGATAGAAAACTCGAAGGTTTTTCAAGATTATAGAGTTTGGAAAAACACTCAAAAGAGAACTCTCTCAGTTCCTTTTTCGTACAATAGTCCAACGAGACCGAAAAAGGGTTAAACTATCGCTCGAAGGACACGTAACTTCAAATTCTTTAATGAGCGTGAAAATGGCAATATCACTCGGCAATCTTTTCATATTTAGGGAGTCGTGAAAAGGGCTTAAAGTTAACTCCAGGGGGGTTCCTTTTTCGTGTAACCACATCGAGCCCGGAAAAGAGATAAAACAATGCTCGATCACGTTCTAGGTTTTTCGCAAGTGCAAGAACGGATAAAAGGCACTTGAGGTTTCAGATCAAAACCATAGGAAACAAACAAAAACACATCATATCGCAAAAGTTTTTTGTCCATAATCATCTGCATTGGGTACCTGCAAGTCATTTTACTCACTTTCGCATTAGAAATTAGGGTAAAATAGTGAATAAATATAAAAAACCCACTTTATCATGGTAAAAAGTAAATAAAACAAATTTACTATTCATTTTTACCATATTTTTTTACCCATTTACCATTGTAGTGCAAAAAACTTCCATTTTACCTCCGATCTTCATCGTCGATTTTTGGGAGCTTCGGGGCATCATTTCACGAACCGTCTGGATCAGATTGGTAAGTGCTCAATTCTCTAGCTTTTCATGGTTTAATTTCATGATTTTAGTGGCTAAATTTCAAGTTTTAAGTTAGTTTTTGAAACCCTATGCATGAATGAGGATTCTCGCAGGCTACCCATACGGGGCCTGCGAGAAGTCTTCATTCTCGTAGGTGGGCTTGAGCTATAGTGCAAGAAGTTCGCACTATGCGTTATAAGCCACCTGCGAACAATGTAGAGCCCAAATGTTTTTATAATATTTAGCCAATAAAACCAATTTTTCTCATGTTTTAGATCATTAACTATCTTCACATGGTTGCCATGCAGGTTAATAACCATCACAATGGTGCTCGAATGGAGAGAAAGGGAACACGAGGATGATAATACCACCGTCGAAAATCACCCTCAAACCATTGCTTGTTTAAGAGATTGCGGTCTCCTAAAGTATTTCCGCATACCATGCATGAGAGCCCAAGTTCGATTGTTGGAACATTTAGTCCGGATGTGGGATCTGGATCAACAGGTTTTTAATTTCAGTGCTCACACTTTGACAATCGACATTGAGGATATCTATTTCCTGACTGGGTTGTCAAGACGTGGTTAGTTTGATTGGTAACTGCAGGGGTGGTATGAAAATGAGTGAGTATTGCCGAGAGTATTGCGTGCCAGAGGCTAAACGACAAACAGGAAAAGTGGCCATTTGGGGAGTGACTGATATAACTCTCCGTACCATTCTCTTCACTATAGCTTGGATGGAAGGAAGTGCTACCCCGCATATGGCTCTACAGAGCTATTTTCAGTATTCCCTCAAGTGTGTTGAGCCCCGGGTCTTCAACTAGGCTGACGCAGTGTTACACAATCTTAAGAAACAACTGACCAAATGCAGGCGTGGAAATCTAAAGAAGTTTGGTTATGGATCACTGCTAGTGTCCTTCTTATGTGAGAGGGTCCCAGTGTATAGGCTTCAGTCTGATTGGCACTTTCTAGGTCCCAGGGATCCACGGATGTTACGATGGTGCCAACTCATGGCTAGACATGTGACAGGACCGATCGTCAGGTATGACGATCGTTTTTTCGACTGGCTCCAAGGCCAGGTTTTGATGATAGAGGATTATGCGTATGTTGGCTTGGACTTTCGCAGTGATCCTAACCTTGCCCTTCCTGAAGACGCACAGTGGGGAGATATTGGTAAGAAGTACACCAACTTTTATCTTTTTAGATGTTTTTGTATTTTCATCATATTAAATGTTTTTGGTTTTATAGAATCATCCAAAGACTAACACCAAAATTTTTATTGATAACACAGTTGTTGGGGCATATAGACCAGCTGGTAGTTCTCCTGTTCAGCGTCGAGGAGAGGCAGCAGTCGCAGTCCCCCAGTATGCTGAGGACTATCTGATAGTGGAGAAAAACTTAGAGGGTTTGATGGACGATGTTCCAGATATGCCTCTGGAGGAGATCCCACGACGCGATCAACGTCACACCGTGGGAGTTTCTGCCTCTATGGGTCGTTTGCTTCGTAGAGTCGCTAGGACCTTAGTGTGCTATTGTGAACATCATTAGTGATGTCACTTTGTAGAAGCCATGGGCTTCATTTTTGATATTTTGGTCTTCGGACACATTTTGTAAAAACAAACTTTGACCATTATATATACATGGGTTCTACCGGCTTACTTTACAATTGTGTACAATTTAATGTGTTCGATTTTATAAGTGATTTAAATGCCTATCCAATACATAATTAGCTAAAGCATCTGTTAATGTATTAAGACTTCTCGGAATGTGTTGATATTTGATATGATCAAAATGTCGTTCCAAGAGGCGAATTCACAAATATACTCTTAATAATGTAGGGCTTCGAATAGAATATACATTACTGAGATGTAGTACTACCAACTGCGAGTCAAGTCGCACAACCAGGTGATGAATTCCAAGAGAGATAGCATCAACCAATAACTCAATAACGACACTATACTCTGCGATGTTGTTGGTTGCTCGGCCAAGACATATACCTCGTAGAGATATGAGTTCATTTGTCGGGGCATAGATTGCCCATGCAGTGAAAGCTAGGTTTCGAGTACTACGGCTAGCACCATCGGCGAAGCCAATATAAGGTAGCGAAAACTCCGGCATCTGGCAATCAAACACAATGTCACGTAAGGGCAGAGACCAGATAACGTCAAAGGCAAAACTAAAGTAATACACACACTCAGTATGATACATAAAAATACAAATACTCATGCACAAATGACTCATGCATAGTACTTCTTCAAGTACAACCCATTCCTGGGTTCACTCAAAGGTACCCCATCATAATCCACTATCTCATACGCTCCTTTTTCCAAAACTCTGCTAACAATATAAGGCCCACGCCACATTGGTTCAAATTTCCCAGCTCCTAAGACATCTTTATCATGTTCGTACAGAAGAACAAGATCTTCTTCAGAGAAGACACGAGGTTTGACATGCTTGTCATAATGTTCCTTAACACATTTCTTCTGGGCTTCTATTACAAGAGTAGCGTCACGGTGAGTCTCGTCTAATCGTATCAAATACAACAAGTGTTCTTCTTCGGCAGAAGTATTAGGTAAGAGCTCTACAGCTAACTTCAAAGATGGGATTTCACATTCTATTGGCAGAATGGCTTCCATGCCATAAACTAATCGAAAAGGCGTGAATCCTGTGGCAGACTTAACAGATGTCTGATATGCCCACAATACCAAAAATAACATTGTGTGCCAGCTGGTTTTATGGATTCCTATCATCCGTCGAACCATAGTTATAAGAACCTTATTGATGGCTTCGACCTGGCCATTGGCCTGTGGATAATAGGGTGTTGAGCTATCATGACGAAGGCCCAACTTCTCTGTAAGTTTAGACATCATGTTATTTCTAAAATGACTACCATGATCAGTAACGATAGCCTAAGGAACACCAAAACGAGTGATGACATGGTTGAAAAGGAACAAGGCTACAGTCTTCCCATTATTGTCGAATGTCGGCATTGCCTCGGCCCACTTTGTGAAATAATCAATAGCTACAATAATGTAACCATGCCCCCCAACCGAGTGAGGGTGACATGTCATGAAATCAATGCCCCATTTAGTGAAAGGACCTACTGAGACTACAGGATGAAGGGGAGCAGGATGCGACCGAATCTTCTGATTATAGGTCTGGTAGGCGTGACAATTCTGAACGACAGTGATGCAGTCCTTAAACAACGAGGGCCAAAAGTAACCTGCACGTAAGATTTTCTGGGCAGTAGCATACCCAGACATATGACCACCACATGCTCCTGAATGGTAGTCATTCAAAGCTTTCTCAGCTTATTCAAAAGTCAAACAACGCCGAAAGATAGAGTCAATGCCTCAACGGTAAAGAGTGTCGCCGAGGATGATATAATGACGTGCTTGATAACGAACACGACGTCATTCATTACTGGACAAATTAGGCCGGAAAGTTTGAGTTTGGATATATATAATGATATCTCCGTACCAAATATCATCGGTACTGATAAGGAAAATGATAAGGAAAAGTGACTCGTCAGGTAACGAATCAACTGCTACCTTTTTCGTGGCAGTGTGGGGAAAATCACAAATCAGCTCAGCGAAAATGAGAGATTTCTTCGATGTGGCACGATCGAATTCCAAATCGAACTCCTGGAGAATAACAATCCACTTGGAGTACTTTCCCCCCATCAATTGACGTGTCAATATGTGTTACATGGGGTTACAGTGTGAAATCACTGTAGTCTTCCTAGAGAGAATGTAATGACGGAAACGTTGGACTGCTTGAACCGCAGCCAAGGCCAGCTTCTCAACATGTTGGTACTCGATTTCCGTGGATGATAAACTTCTACTCAAGTAATAGATAACATGTTCATCATGGTTATCATCCTCTTGAACGAGGACCATGCCGATAGTATACTTGGATGCAGCTAGATAAAGAAAGTAATCTCGACTATAATCCGGAGGAAAAAAAAGAGGAGCTTTTGTGAGGGACAACTTTAAAGCTTCAAAAGTGTTATTAGCTACCTTATCCCAGACAAACTCCGAACCTTTCTTTAGAAGACATGTAAAACCATGAGTAATCTTGGCGTAATTCGGGATGAAACGACGAAGAAAGTTTGCTTTCCCCTGCAAACTTTGTAACTGATGCAGTGAAGAAGGAAGAGGGAGATTAAGAATCACCTTGACCTTTATAGGATCTACCCGGATCCCATGGTGTGAAACAATGAAACCAACGAGACATTCAGATTCTATGCAAAAAACACACTTGTGAGGATTTAAATGAATGTGATAGAATCAACAACGAACAAAAATTGCTCAGAGATGGATAGGGTGATCGACTCGACGTAAAGAATGAGCCGGCAAATCGTCCATATAAGGTTGAACAATATGCTTGATATCGTGAAATGCGTAAGACATAGCACGTTGGAACATAGCACCTGCGTTCTTCAGACCGAAGGGGAGTTTTCGGTAAGCAAAAGTACCCCAAGGACAAATAAAAGCCGTTTTATGTTGGTCCTCAGGAGCGATATTGATTTGATTATAACCGGAAAATCCATCCACGAGGGAAAATATTTCACTGCCAGCACAGTCCTCAACGATCTGGTCAACGAAAGGGGTTGGAAAATTGTCCTTTGGACAAGCTTTGTTGATATCCCGATAATCAACACAAACGCGTATACTACCACCCTTCTTATCAATCGGTACGGGGTTGGAAGCCCATTCTGTCAATGCCACGGGGTAAATGAAATCGGCTTTAAGAAGTTTTTCAACTTCGAGTTTAATGGCTGCCGCTTTACGTGGATGGACAGGATGAAGGCACTGCCGGATGGGTTTAGCTCTGGGGTATGTCTTAATCTCATGAACAACGATAGAAGGGTCAATACCTGACATCTCTTCGTAACTCCACGCAAAAATATCCCAAAATTATTTAAACAAGGAAGTATAAGTGACAATTTCTGTGGGAGAACACGAAGCTCCAATATGAACGTTCTCAACTATCCCAGGTTTCATGGAAATATCTATGGGTATCATGGGAAAAATGTTACTGAGTTTCCCTTCTACAAACACATCTCGTGTAGATTGGGAAACCATGGATATAACAACAACGGTCGACGGAGTCGAGATCCGCTGATAATTCTCAAGAGTCTGTTGTTCCAGAAACAAGATGGAACGATGATGCCCATCGTCCCAAGGGGTGTCTGCCATGACAGACATAATCATCTCGTCAGTGGGAAAGATGACATGGAAAGGATCAGGAGACAACTCATCAAGAGAAGAAGTAGTAGGGGTTGCCGATTGAATGGCTTGATAAGCGGACTCAAGCGGACTTAACGGCATAACGTTGCCGAAACGAACATGATCTCCAGGATCAAGGACTATCCAAGGGTCAGTAGACACTGGAAGTTCACGAGGTATAGAAGAGATCATATTAATAGAAGCAATAAACGGGCGTGGAAGATGGGGTGGTGGTGGTATGGGGAAAGTACCCATTAGTGAAGAGTCTTTTAGAAGACCGACCCTGACATTCTCGTAACCCAGTGGGGTTTTAGCAATGAAAGGCACGTTGCCAACATGAGTATCAGCATTAAAAAAGACAAGTTGATCGACCGTAACCACTTTTCCTTGGTGAGGAAATCGTACGACACGGAAAAGGGTTGACACGACAGCATGCATAGAATCGACCCAGCTTCGACCAAGTAGAAGATTATAATCTAAGGGAGTATCGAAAACTTCCACTTCCACTTGAATGGTCTTACCTTCCAGAGTAATAGGCAATGATGGTAGAACACCATAAGACTTAAAACCCGAGCCATTGGAGGCTCGCAAAGTGTTTTGTGATTCATTTAATGGGGGAGAGCCAATGGATTTCCAACAAGAAAAAGACATTACGCACGTAGAGGCACCCTCATCAATAACAGTCCGACAAATACTTTTGTCAGAGACCACAACTTGGATTTGAAATGCGAGTTGTGGGGGTAACCCTGGAATGTGATCATCCAAGTTAAAGACTATCAGATTTGTATCCGTTGGGTCAATGCCACCTATAGCTTTCAACAACGCCCTTCGTTGCGCAGGACAAGACTGAAGGACTTCCAGGGAAGACATCGTTGAGGGTGCTTGGGCCAGATCTTCAACAATGCTATAGTTCTGTGCTGCCCAAGCATGAGGATTGAATGCCGACTTCTTAACAACACCTTTCGGAGGTCATAAAACTGTGTCAAGACTCGGTTGTTCGATATGAAGAGGACCGTTTGTAGGTGGGTTTGGTGGAGAAGGCTGTACCAAATCAGGAGGTAAGTTGTCAACCTTTTCCTTAGAAGGAGTATAGTCTTTAGCTCTAGTGGTAAGCGCAACATTGTTTTTTATGGAATCATCAGTGCACATCAAAACATAAGATGATGTAGAAGTAGAGGGTTGGTCGTGGATGACCAACAAATCCTTTTGTTGAGACGGGAAGGGTTGAGACAAAACTGCCGGCATAGAAGGCTTCGGTGCTCCTTGAAGGAACTTGTTAACCTCGGCACGTCTCGGACAATCCTTCGTGTAGTGATCGTCACCATAGATAAGGCAAGGGTAGCGTGGTTTGCGCTTATCCCGGTCATCAACAGGAGGTGATTTGGTTTTCTCATTTGGATTATTGTTTTTACCCTCCTTATTCTTGCCTCTCCCTTTTCTAGACTTAGTCTTACCGGTCGACATAGATTGAACAGCGTTCACTTCAGAGGTTTTACCGACGGAAGGAGCAGGAGACGAAGCACTTTTCACATTAGAAGAATTGGATTTCGAGGTTGTAGTCGAAACAGAATGTGAGTGGCTATGAGTGGAACCAATCACACCATCAGTTGCATGCGAGGCAGCAGGGGTAGTAGAAGTGGTAGAACTACCAGGACGAGGTAAATCAGGGAGTAAATCATATAGGGTTCTCGTTTACGAATAAACGAGATCAAGATATCGAGCACGACTAATAGCTTGATCTTCTGTGAAAACACCGCCCATAGCAATGTCTTTACCGATTTTGTTTACAAAAGACTTGGTAAACCATTCTGCCAGTAACTGATCAGGAAGCTCAAGTTTAATGAGACATCGCCTCCGTCGCCACTCATGAATATGATCAGATATATGAGTTCCCGAGCTTTGTTTGAAGGAGGTTAAAATCTCAGTTCCGGTATTGTAACGGATCGGTAACTGGTAATGTGTGAGAAAAGCCATTGCAAGGGTGTTGAAATCCGAAAAGAAACCTCGTGGTAATTCAATGTACCACTTCACAGCAGCATCCATAAGAGTACGTTGAAAAAGACGCAATCTAATGGAGTCGTCCATCAATGAGTTGGATGAACACCACAAATGGAAAGTCATGACATGATTATTTGGGTCCTCTCCCACCTTCCCATCGAATTTTGGAATGTCCGATGGAAGCTTTGCAGGAATAGCAGGCCATTGGGGAGAGTGACGAATAGGATCATTAAGAATCCTAGACAAATCTGGTAGATCCAGATTAGCAAGAAAAGGCAACTGCCAATTCACTTGTGGATATTGGTGACTTTGGGGTGGAAGCCCTGTCTGTAGACCAGTGGGACCGTATGCAGTCTGCCCCCAGAGAGAAGATCCTGGTTGGTTTGGTGGTGGTTGAATCGAATAGTAACCCCAATGATTTTGACCTTGAGTTTGAGTAGTCTGACCAAAACCCCATAGAGGATTAGTCACCCCTGAATATGGTTGGCCTATAGTAGGGACAGCTTGCTGCCCCCCAACATTTTGAGGAAAGTTTTGCATAATTTTATTCCAATACTGGGCCAATGCAGGAGGTATGTTTTGTCCTAAAGGTGAGGTTGGTCCTCCAATCAAAGGAACAGTTCCACCCAGAAGTTGTGTACCAACCATAGGTTGTGTAGTCACTGTATTTTGTCCGGGAAAAGGAAAAGGAAACAGAACTGTGCCACTCTGTCCACTAACAGGAATCTGGACATTAGGTGCAACGGTCGAGATAGTGCTACTAATATTAGGATTGCCAGGAGGAAATGGAGGGAGTGTCGAGATGAAACCGGGAATAGGATGCCCAGAAAACTAAGGACCACTTGGAGAACCAGCTGGAGTTTGTGGGGGTGTTGGATGGGAAACATTCAATGATGGATTCAGTGCATGGTAACCAGGAGGTAAATTCGGATTAGCCTCAGGAGTTCTCTGTGTATTAATAGGAGGAAGAGTAGTTGCAGTGACTTCGGTTTGGACACTCGAAGTAATTGTGAGATGGGCCATCTCGGGAGGGAGAACAAAACAATAGGTGGTAGTCTCTGGTGCAGTTTCTTGTTCAGAAGACATAGAAGGGTTGATTTCGTATATAGGGGTTGATTCAGTACCAAACAAGACTCACTGGAAATCACCCAACCAAAAAGGATCTTGGCCTACTACACCATGAGAAGACCCAACGATTGATTTAGAAGATGTAGTAAGAGCTTCTTCAGAAAGATGAAATCGTCCTGTAGGTCGTTCACCATGACGAATGCGATAGTCCTCTATAGTATTGGTAATGCGAAACTCAGCAAGAGGATCAGTAGGTTCTACTTGTGGAGGTGGTGTAAAGACTTTTGGGACGTCACTTATGTCCACTTGTGGTAAAGTAACAAGAGGGATTTCACCCGGACGAGGAGAGTCCTCAGGGGTACCCTCAGGTGTTGCTGTGTGCAAAGGTTGCGAAGCTTTCGGATGTTTCGGAGACAAACCTTACATCCTACGTGAACGTCGTGGGGGAGAAATTGTAAACAAGTAATAAGCTCCTCACAATTCCTATGGTCAACTACGAGAAACAAACATCATACACTAGTAAACAAAATCTAGAAGAAATCACCAAGCAAACAATACCTTCTAATATCGAAGCTACTAGTTGGTGATGAAATCCAACATCGCAACAATGAGATGAGAAGGGGCGGGGCTAGGGTGGAAAAGTTACGTTGACGACCTGCTTAACATACTTACGCCCTAGTGCAAGCTCCCACACATAATCGTGGGTATACCCTCCAAGGAGCCCGAGTGAGTTTGATCAACGTCGATTCCAGGTATCGTGGAGACTTTCCCTGCCACAGTCACCTTGGGTAAGAACCTAGAGAGATAAGCCACTAAGGTCACCACAAACAATAGTACAGCCTGGGGAAACAGTCGTCAGTCCAATCCACACACAAAGGCAGGGTATCTAGTCTAAAATCAACTCAAAGGCTTCCACTCATAATTGTGGGTATACCTCGGAGTGACCCCTGTAATACGTGCAATCTCTACACTGATGCCAACAAAGCAGGGTTAGTAACTCTACCAACACCAATGTGACCTAATGCTTGACCCTTGTGTTAGAAGGGCTTCCCAGGACAATATGTTGCCAATGGAATTTTACACTCCCTAACTCAAGATACTATTGTGTGTTTTTGAGATTTTGGAGAGTGTGTCTCTCTTCCTACTCCAAAGCACTAGCCTAGCTAAATGTTGGTGCAAAAGAGCCCTAGAAAAGAGTTACTAGATCAATTTTAATATTACGCAATGTTTTTACAGGCTGTTGTTTACTCAAAGGTAACGGTAATGAAACTCGTGATGTATGAATCTGACCCAAATAATGCAAGGATATGATGAAATATAGCTCTTTTCATTCGATGAATCCTAGTTATGGGAGAGAGAGAACAATTTCCAAATCAAACTCAATACTACAATGCAAATGCAATGCTCAATTTCCTTTCAGATGCCAATGCCAAAAATCATATATCAATGAGCAAGTTCTATATGTCTTTTTCAAAACTTCAATACTCTTAAAAGTTTGATTTTCAATGTTCTCGCAAAAGGCAAAAACAAAACTTGAAAGAAAACATGCATTTCACTTTCCAAGAAGAACTCTGAATAATGAGAAAAGAAAACCAAATTATAAAGACTCAAGCAAACAATCCAATCCAATACTTTCAATGAAAGCAAAAACAAAAACAAACCAAGGAACTTCTCAATGTAAATGAAAAAAATTGTCCTTGCGAGCCAACAAGTACAAGAGAAACACCAAAACACTCAACTTTCAATCAATCCCTGGTTCTCAGCCAGTCAGATACACTCAACTCCAGAAGTCAGAGAGAATGAAAGTGCCAACAAGAGCTAAGAAATGAAAGTCAAGCTTCAAAGGCAAGAAAAACCTAGAAAACCTAGATCAGTTCCAGCAAGCCAATTATAGCAAAAGATATGTAAGTCACTAATTCAACAAGCCAAAGAGGTGTAAATCAACATATATGAGCTATTGACAGAGTCAAAACATAAATTCAAAAATTTCAAAAATATGTTCGCAGGCTAGTGTGGGACACAGTGCGAGAAACTATGGTTCTCGCAGGCCACTTTGATGCAGCATGCGAACTATCCGCACTGAAATGTATATGCAGAGTGCGAAATATCAAGGTTCTCGCAGGATTCTAATGGACACAGTGCAAGAATCCCTGAAACTAATGAAAATTTTGAAAAATCAAGTAAAAATCAAACTGGCTTATAGACCGAGAAGGTCTCTCAGGGTATCCTGAGGACTCAGAGACAGACAAATCAAGAGAAAAATGCAAACAGAGAAAATGGCCATAGAAAGTTTAGAAAACAAAAAGACAAAAGGGATAAGTCCCCAGTGGAGTCACCAATTTTTTTATAGGATAAGTCCGTGAGTGCGGACACAAACCGACCTCCCTAGATCCACCTGGTATCTAGAACAAAACAGGACAGAATAATACACTTTCCCTAGATCTAGCCTATTGAATGAACTAAGAGATAAGGGTTATGGACATACCTTATGATCTCTTTCCTTATGTCTCTGTTGTTCCAAACTTTGCTCCAATGCTCTCGTCCCATCCAGATCACAACAAAATGAACCAATCGAAGTAAAGGCAGATTAAGATATTCAATGACTAGTCTATACATATGATC
>CBVK0102723807.1:0-26743 GCA_900067695.1 Picea abies
AACCACATGTGATGACCTTGTTGTTGTCTCTTGATGTTGTAGCATCAGTCCTCCATACAGTCTTGCACTAATTCTCTAATCAATATCTTGCTAATTTTTTGCTAACTGAACTTAACCCTTTCCATGAGAAATCTTCTCAATATATAGGAAGAGATAGATTAGTTACTTGGATAGGGAATGATCCCAAGATATCTGGAATGCCAGCACCTGAATAACCATTTGAAAGCCAACTCATCCTTCTAGAAGATTCCCTTCTAGAAGGTTCGAGATCTTTACCTTTTTCCTCTTTAAGAGCATGTTCGCACCCCAACCATGAGTAAAGTGTGAGAAATTTGCACCCCAACTTAAGGTGTCCTGTGGGAATTATGCATTCTCGCAGGAGAATATATAAGTAGCCTGCGAACATGTTTCAAAATGTGATTTGTGGAAGAAGACAACTGTAACTTTTCTCAGGAAAGTTTTCTTGGTAAAGAGCTTGATTTTCCATCATCATTACATCATCATGACATCATCACTATGACCAAATTTGTGGATAACAAACACCACTTAGACCAAATCCATCAATTCCACTTGGGCAAAGAGCTCTAAATCCTTCTATTACCAACACTACCTAGGTTACACTCGGAAGTTCTATACCTACAACTTTATTTGGAGGAGTTGGTCTTGGTGGCTCTAATCCAGTTGGAGCCTTCGATCATTCATTCACTTTTGGTTTCCAGATCCCTCTAGGCACTCAACCTCACGCTGGGGGAAACCTTCATTTGGGAGTCAAAATAAAATGGGGACACAATCTCAGCTTGGGGGGAAATCTTAGACTAGAGTCCCTAACCCATTGTATGGACAGAATGTGACACAAAATCCTTGGCACATTCCTTTTCTCGGAAATCTGCTATTCCCTGGGGGGAAACAATGTTTATCTCCCTTATGGGAAAACCCATAAACCGACTTATAATCCTCATAACCCATCAGGTTATCCTCCATTTTCACATGTTTCTCAACCATCATCAAATCTTTTTTATTTTGGTCAGCAACATCCATATGTAGGAGGACCTATTAGATACAATTATCCACCTAACACAGTTTATGGCCCTACTGGTGTCCCTATGCCACACCAATATCACTCTCAATTTAACCAACAACTACTGTTTCTCACGACTTTGGATATCCCAAACTTGTCTTGGTTGACCAATGATCCTATATTACATTATCCCTTTTATCCAGTGATTCCTGCTAAATTATCTTCCAATATTCCAAAATTTGACGGTAAACCTGGGGAAGACCCGAACAACCATGTGATGAATTTCTATTTATGGTGTTCTTCAAAATCCTTAATGGACGATTCTATACATTTACGTCTTTTTCAGCGAACACTTACAGGCTCAATAGCCAAGTGGTATATTGAACTTCCATGTGGTTCATTCCAAGATTTCAGCTCCCTTTCTATGTCCTTTCTCACGCACTTTCAACTACCCATTCGTTACAATAAGGGTATCAAACTTTTGACCTCCCTTCACCAGATCAAATATATGCATATCTCTGATCATATTCACGAATGAAGACGATGATGAAGGTTGATCAAAGAAATCATTCCTGACCAGTTATTGGCAGAATGGTCTACTAAATCATTGTTACCCCCGATTTCTTGTGATGTCACCATGGGTGGTGTAGTCACCGAGGAAGAGGCCATTGATCAGGCTCAATACTTAGATTTGGTCTATTCACAATATGGTACTTTGTATGAGTTTATACCAAATGCTACCCGTGCAACTACCGATCCATCTAAACCTTCATCCACATCACATGCAGATGGAGTTATCAGCTCTGTCAAAACCCAATCTACATCCTAGTCTACTGGAACAACAAATCGATATGCTTCGGCACCAACTCCCAGTTCGACCTCACTCTCCTCTACCTCCCCCCAAACTCAAATCTCTGAGGTGAATGTAGTTCACTCTGCCCCTTCACAACAATCTGGAGGTAAGAAAAAGACAAAGAACAAACCAAAGAAGAATAATAAAAATGAACAACCCAAAGATCAAAACCCACCACCTGCTACCGAAATGAAACCACAGTGGAAGCCGAAATTCCCATGTTTCATTTTTGTTGACGATCACTACACTCAAGACTTCCCACATCGCGATGAAGTGTAAAGACTTTTTAAGCGGAATTCCCAACCCGTTGTGCTTACTCATCCTTTTCCTCAGCAGCAATCTAAGGTTCCTCAATCCCCCACTCCGGGGGGCAGTTCTAGCCACCCTTCTCATGATGAAGCCTTGACAAGTGCCCGTATTTATATGTTTAACGAAATTGATTTAACCACCCACTCTATGACCTATGACACGTCAGCTAAACCTGACAAAGGAAAAGTCACTAACATTACTTTACCGAATCCATCACCATCCTCCATTAGTCCTCCATCTGGATCGCTTCAGATAGAGAAACCTATGTTCGACTCTATATTACACCCTCCCAAGAGCACTATCTATAAATCTACTTTTAATCTTAGTTCACGTGCCACCCAAAACTACAACATTGTTGAATATTTGGCTCAAGCACCATGTGCTATGTCTGTGTTAGAAGTTCTACAGCACTTTCCAACTCAGCGTAGAACTCTCTTTGCTGCTATTGGTGCTTTTGATCCTGAGTCGTCCAAAAATATCACATTTAACATGGATAATTTTAAGTCTCGACTCTCTCACCAACTTTCTTTTCAAATTGATGTTGTTGTTCACAATAAACAAATTCACCACACTATCTTGGTTGAGGGAGCCTCTACTTGTGTCATGTCTATATCCTGTTGGAAAGGCTTAAAATCACTTGCACTTAACAAATCCCCCACAAAGTTGCGTGCATTTGATGGGTGAGATTTTCATCCTCACGGTATTTTGCAGTCCCTCTCCATCCAGTTGGGTTGCAAAACCGTCTTTGTTGATGATCGATGCTCCCCTCGATTACAAATTATTACTAGGAAGAAGTTGGTTTTATGCTATGAATGTCGTCACTTCATCGGTGTTTCAATGTGTATAATTTCCTCTTCGGGGAAAAATTGTCACTATTGATCAGTTAGATTTATGTACACCCGACACCTATGCTCCCACTACCAACAATATTCCTTTCTTGGGAGATCATAAGATCACATATGAAAGTGTTGGTGTAGGATTGTTAAAATATTCCACCCTTATGGGTACCTTCCCTGCACCACTCCCTCCTACCACACATCATATTGCCACAGTCAATATGATTTTGACTACGATTTATCAGTCTTTGGAATCATATAATCCCTGGATTGTACCTAGTCCTCTAGATTTTGATTCACTAGGTGACACCATGCCACTTAGTTTGGCCAAGGCTTCATATGTTACTATTCAATTATCCTCTCCTTCCTCGGATGACCAACATCGCTTGGCACTCGACACCTGCTCGATGCCATCTTGGTTGAATTCCTTGACATCTTCCTTTGACTACATTTCTCAAATATTTCCATCTGATGAATCTATTATGGAAATGCTTATGCTTATCATTGATTAAGTACCTTCAGATGATAACCATCATCCATCCTCTTTTCTTCCACCTCTTGAAGAAATGCAGGAAGATATACACTCTATCTTCCCCCCTGATGTTGTCGACTTTCCACAATCACCCATACTTACAAAAGATACTATTTCTGAGGGGAATTTAAGAAACATTACCTCTACGGTCATTATTGACATTTCAATCAAGGAAGGTGTCGTGGAAAATATTAATCTCAGTGCTAATTGTTTGCTCGAGGAAGTGGTTTCTTATACCGCTTTATTTAAATAATTCTGTGATGTCTTCGCTTAGAGCTACGAAGAAATTCCAAAGATCTATCTTTCGATCATTGTGCATGAGATTAAAACTTTCCCAGGTGTAAAACCTATTCGACAGAAACTCCACCCGGTCCATCCTAAGAATACCGTGACTATTAAGGTAGAAGTTGAGAAATTATTGAAATCTGGCTTCATCTATCCTGTCCCTTTGATGGAATGGGTTTCAAATATTATTTCAGTCACTGAGAAGAAAGGGACCATTCATGTCTTCATTGATTATAGGGACCTCAATAAGGCTTGTCCAAAACACAACTACCCTATGCCCTTCATCGACCAGATCATTGATAATTGCACAGGTAGTGTGATTTTCTCTTTCATGGATGGTTTCTCAGAGTACAACCATATTGACATTTTACCCGTTGATCAGCATAAGACAACCTCCATCTTCCCGTGGGGAACTTTCGCCTATCATAAACTATCGTTTGGCCTAAAAACTGTTGGTGCGACATTCCAACAGGCCATGTCATATGCTTTCCATGATATCAAACATATTGCAGAACCTTACCTCAACGATTTACCTACCCATTCATCCAATCGATCATACCATTTTGGTCATCTACGAGCTATTTTTCTTCGATGCAGTTCTACCACATTCATTTGAACCCACACTTGTGTATCTTTGTTGTCGAATTAGTTCGAATCCTCGACTTTGTTGTTTCCAAGGACGTGATTCGGGTGGATCCTTTAAAAATTAAGGCTATCCTTGCTTTACCTCCACCTAATAATTTGAAACAACTCCAAAGTTTGTAGGGGAAAGCAAACTGTATTCATCGTTTCATTTATAACTACGCTAAGATTACCAAAGGACTTATGTGATTGTTGCAGAAAGACACTCCTTTCATATGGGATGACACTTCTCAATAATCTTTTTCTTCTCTTAAGCATACATTAACCAATGCACCTCTGTTGCATCTTCTGAATTATACAAAGTACTATATCCTTTACTTAGCAGCCTCTACTTCCACTATTGCAATGGTGTTAGTTCAAGAGGGCCTTAACAGTGAAGAACATGTGATATATTATTTGAGAAAAAGTCTATCTGGTCTAGAGCTCTGATATTCACATGTTGAGAAGTTGTTTTTGGCAGCCGTCATCATTGTCCATAGATTTCATCATTACATTTTTCTACGCACCACCATATTTATCGTGGACTCTAACCCCATGTATCACATTCTGACACATCAAGTTATTGGGGGAAAATATTCCAAATGGATCATTATCCTTCAGGAATTCAATCTCGAGTTTTCTAAGTCCAAAGCCAAGAAATCCTTGGTGTGTACGGAGCTCATCTATGATATTCCCCATGTTGATGAAGACACTAAGCCTAGATATTCTCTCCCTGATGAATATCTATTCCTCATTAGCATGTCCAATCCTTGGTGTGGAGACATCCTTCTTTATCTTCAAATCCAATGTTTTTAGCCTTATATCTCTCGTGAAGAACGTCGATGTATTCATCACAATTCTCGTGGCTACCTTATATTTGGTGACACATTGTATCATTGTGGTATTGATACTATCCTTCGATGATGTTTGACTCATGAAGAGGTTGAACACGTTCTTAATGACTGTCACCTCGGAGCATGTGGCGGTCACCTTTCTGGGATGGATATAGCTCAGAAAATTTTACATGATGACTACTTTTGGCCCTCTATTTTCAAATATTGTATTAAGGCAGTCAAAAAATGCCCACCCTACCAATTTTTTCATAAAACGACACGCACCCACCCTGCTCCATTGCATCCCAATATTTCCATCGTCCCCTTTGCCAAATGGGGCATTGATTTCATGCAGTGTAAGTCTACCTCATCCGGGGGGATGGTTATATCATTGTCACCATTGATTACTTCACAAAATGGGCTAAGGCTATGCCTACCTTTCTGAATGATGGTCGTACTGCAACTTTTTTCTTCTTCAACCACATCATCACTCACTTTGGTGTTCCACAAGCCATTGTCACTGATCATGGTTCATAGTTTCAAAACCAAATGATGAATGTGTTGCATGCCAAGTTGGGTTTTCACCATGAGAACTCATCCTCGTACTATCCTCAATAAAATGGACAAGTTGAAGCTATCAACAAGGTCCTTAAAACCATGGTTCAACGTATGGTAGGGTCAAACAAAAAATCTTGGCACCTACAATGTTTCTCCGCTCTCTGGAATTACCGTACTTTAGTGAAAACTGCTACTGGATTCACTCCTTTCTAGTTAGTATATGGCATAGAAGTTGTTTTACCAATTGAGTGTGAAATTCCCTCGTTGAAACTCAAAGTAGAACTCCTGCCTCATAGTTCTACTAAAGAAGAATGCTTCTTACACCTGAACAGGTTGGATGAAACACATCATGATGTCGCTCTTGTTAATGACACATATCAAAAGTGAATCAAGAATAATTACGACAAATACGTCCATCCTCGTACTTTTGTAGAAGGAGACCTAGTCCTCGTTTACGACCAGGCTCATGATAACTTAGGGACAGGAAAGTTAGAACCTCTGTGGCATAGTCCTTACATCGTGAAATGTGTTTTACATAGAGGCTCCTACGAGCTAGTTGACTATGATGGAATGTCCTTAGGTGAGCCCCGAAATGGGCTTTACCTTAAGAAGTACTATGCATAGGATACCTAGCATGCGTGCTTTGTACAATATTGTATTTTTAGTTTGGTGTGTCTTTTTCTCTTGCATGAACGAGTTTTTCCTTAGCCTCTTATATTTTGTCTTTTGTTTGCATGCGTAGATGACATCTTCCTTTCCCATCTTTGTCGGGTTTTCGGATGGTGCTATTCAACACACACAAAACATTGCTTCTATAGCTTGGGTCATTTACCACTCTGATGAGTTGGTGAGTTTAGGAGATATTTTCTTAGGATCGACAACTAAGAACATGGCAGAATATCATGCTATCATCGGACTTTTAACCAAATCCTCCTCCCTAGGTATATCTCGTATGATCATTAACCTAGACTCTCAACTTGTGGTCTATCAACTTGATCGAATCTATGCTTTTCACAATCCTATCGCATTGCGTCTCCATCTACGAGTTCGTCATCTTGAAAGAATGTTTGAATTTATCAAATGCAAACACATACCAAGAGGACTTAATACAACTTCAGATTCATTATCCAATTACATCATGGATCGGTATCTCACACATAGATGAGATTTCATAAAGGAAATAAATCATACATCACATGTAATTTAAACGCATCACAAAAAGACATCATTATTTGAAAACATCATTTGGCACCATAAAAAAATTGGATATGTATATATATATACGGCATGATAGAAAATGTTTGATTACATCAAAAATTACATAGAAGGGAAAAATGTTGGGTCCTCATGCCCAAAACATCATCATAAAGACTATACAAAAAACATCAAAGAGGTCTTAGTCCTCATGCATCACATTGTGCTCTGAGAAGCACACTATCGCATGTGCTACTCATCTTAGTAAGGGACACCCATCATGAGACCACAGAGGTTTCTCTCAACCTCTCGAAGACCCCCTATAGCTACCTCATGATCTACTGCTATCTGATCATCCCCATGGATCCCTGGTGTCGGTATATCTATCAGATGTGTTGCTCTCCTATCTACACAATGAAATGATACGTCTGTTAAAAAAATCTTCTAAGTACCCCCAAAAAATAATGTAAACTTTAAAATAAAAAAAACACTTGACAAGATTGTTTTTGTTTCTCACTTGACACATCCCAGTCCATTCAACAGGGAATAACCAAGTCCATGCTCCCCCATAAGTCCACTTTGGCATATGGGAAGTCCTCTATAACAATCAACTAGCATCTTAGCCAAGAAAATAATTTGTCTATAAATCTGAACTCTGGCTCTGTTCCAAGACTCAGAGACAGACTTGTCCATCATTCCATATGTCATTCACCCACCGGTTGTACTGCAAGTGAAATATGTGGTTACATCTGAGGAATGTGTTCTAGGAAGAACAAAACAAAAAATGAACCATATCCAAACTTCTTTTGTTGCCTCGTCCGACATCTCGAAATCTTCTTCTTCACATTTTGAAGGAATGTTGCACTCCAGTTAATCACAATTGGCTCTAAACACTACAAACCATAATCCACCTACAATCTCAAAACCAAGTGCAAGATGGTAATACCTGCTAAAGTTGTGATGACAAATAGAATAGACTGAAGAGGTAGATATCTGACATCTTTTATTGCAATTCTACCTCCCACCAATCTTGATCCTGGGACGCAATGATTTGCCAAGTACTCTTCTACCGGCATGGGAAGTGTCCTTTGTCGAGATAAGATAACGAGATCCCCTCTCTTTGAGAGGCCCATAAGGAAATACACATCCTCCAACTCAATGGTAAGCAGTTGTGTCCCAATTTGGAACCCTTGCTTCGTAGTGTTCCACAACCTGATCATGTACTCAAGAAGGATAATTTCCTTCTTCATCTTTTGCATCTTAAACAACTTGAGGAGACCACAGTTCCTCAATGAGGTCCTTGATCGAGGAATTTTCAAGGAAGCCACATCATTGAGCTCATGCTCTCCTTATTTCCACTCAATCATGACTTTCGCCGAATTTACCTACAATCATCATCAATCAAAGATCATTAGTCATGTTACATTGATAAAATTTTGGGCAACAAAAACTTAAAAAATCATTTGTTTCTATGTTTATGATGCCAGCACTACATTTAATCTCCCATCAGAGCGCCAACGCTCCTATAAAGGGCTCATCATGGTGTTCTCATTTTTGCACGACACTCCCCCTAACCTTTTAGAAGAGCACCGAGGTTTTGGGAATTTTTGTGCTTTTTGGGCAGTGACTCCTTCACTCCAAAAAATATCTAGCACCCTTTCACTAGGCTTGGAGGAGTATTAGAAAATTGGGCAGCACTCCCCCTAGCATTCTAGTGGAGCACCAAGCCCTTTTCAGTGCTTAAGACCTCCCAGGGAATCATTTTTAAAGCCTAATTATTACCCAAAACTAAAATGTAAACCATACAAATTGAAGAAAAGAAAACGAGGACCAAATTGATCCAGATGGTGACAGAAATAGATGATCGTAGCTTCGACACTGATGAATGCAAGAATCACCCTCCAAAGCTCAATTTCTCCATGGCTAAAAATATTTCCACAAATGAATTGGTAAAAGACATTTTTACCCTATTTTACTATTATAAATTTTCATATTTGCTAAAACATAGTTATTTTGGGTTTTGAGAAATATTTTGGAGGCATTATTAATACCTTGGTGTGCAATTTTATCATTATTGGCAGGTTTCAGAGCAGTTTTGTTCGATATTTATCTTGTCGCATTAACGAGCATGATCTTCGTTCATTCTCATGCTCAAAAAAACACGAGAACACACCGAGTAAACTTTTATCTCTTTTTCAGACTTGCATGGATACGTGAAAAATGAACCCCCCGAAGTCATCTTTAATCTCTTTTCAAACTCTCTAAACATGAAAATATTGTCGAGTGATATTGCTTCTTTTCCCACTTGTTAAAATGTTTGAAAGGGCATCTTTCGGGTGAGAATTTATCTCTTTTTCGGCCTCGCGAGACTAACATTACGAAAAAGGCCAACCTTGGAGTTATCTTTAAGTTATTTTCAAACTCTCTAAATATGACAAACCACCGAGTTTTCCTTCTCTGGACTCATTAAAAATTACACAGTAAAGGGACCATATGGGACCAAACCCTTATTTCTTCCAATTCGTTAAATAAAGGAAGAGGGACTTACTGAAGGTGAGTTATATTGAGCACGTGTTATCCTCCTCGAGCTCGTAAAAATAAAAAGAGGTACTCATCTATCTGGATGGGGGAAAATTTTGAAGGAAGCAAGCCAAGAAGTTTTTGAAAACATCACCAGACACTCTTACAGTCACCCTTGAACACGACACTTTATATTTTATTACATTTTAATCCACTAAACCTCTGCACTGAACCAATCCTCTGAGTTTATTTACTCCTTTGGGTCACCCTACGAAAGTCACAGTGTCCATTGCATCATCGTGTTTTGGTCCATGTCATGTTTTTGCTATTATGCCTCAGTGTTCAAGGGAAGTATCTGCCTCGAGAGTCAACCATCATAAATATCTTGTTTCAATACATGTGTCAGTCCATGTTCATTTGATCTATCAATTTACATCTCTATGTCTATTTCGTGTCATTGATGGGGGATACATCAAGGCCCTCCTATGATGAGTCTATTCCTGTTGACTTTAACACATTATCTGGGAACTAGACTTAGAAATCAGTTAGTACCTTGGGACCTACATGACTCAATGGAAGGCCTCCTTGCTTCTGACAGTGGGTTTACATCATTGACCCCTAATCGGATGATTCCACAAATTTTCAACTTCAGCTCATCTATTCACATTCGTTGGAATGTACTAGGGTACCTTAGGAATCATTGACATCAATGGTGATTTCCCTCGCACTTGTTAACGGTTTACCTCATTGACCGGTAATCAAGTGGTTTCTTCCATGTTCAACATCAAGACATCTATTCACATGGTTATAATTGTACTGCATCAGGATTGGTAAGAAGACCCTGGGTTGAGTGATCACTCTGATATATACTTTTCCCAGGTTACGATGGAGTTTCTCTTGAATATTGACACATATATTATCACATAGATCCACTTTGTATTGGTCTGTGGATATGACTTGTCATATCGTACATCCACTGTGTATTTTTTGTGGCTACGATCATTTCATGTCATGGAAGTATAGATCCACATTGTATCTTGGGTAGCTATACCTTTTTGTTAATACAATTATGGATCCACAGTGTATTTTATGGCGGTCATACCTTGCAAGTCTTTATCACCCAAGCATAGGTATGCTTGACTTGGGTTTGAAACATATCATAATATTTGTTTGATGGTTGTGTGTATCATATACCAGGTTCTCCGAGCCCATACCCTTTCTCAAAAAGTATACAAAGTACTTCAGTCATCACGTCTTCTAACTTCGCACTTTGGGGGGAAATATTCTACACATAAAAATTACTCATTTCAATGATGACCTATTGTTGTCATTATAAGTGTTAAAAGTGTCACATTTTATCCATAAGTGTCGCAAGTGTCACAGACATCATACTGTCATATTGCCTATGTCATGTCTCGAATGACATCACAAGGACACTTCAAACACACCATCAAAGATTGGTTTAAAAAGGAGAAATCACATGACAAAGAGTACAAGGGTTTTACCATGAAAAAGACCACTCAAAAGTCATTTTTGAAGGCCAGTGCTTCCCTACCCACTGTTAGGGAGTGCCAGTTCTCCCTACCCTCATTTGGGGGTGTGTTGCAACACTTTGTGCCCCATTCTGAGGGAGCACTGGGCTATTTGAGGAAATCTTGGGTTGTTGAGGAAAATCAAGGAAAAATACCCCTCATCTCTGGAGTTAGTTGGATTCGAATCTCAGATCAAGGTTGGATATTAGGGAAGATCCACAAATGATGGAGAAATATCCTCAACCTAGCCCAAGAATATCTAAAGTGGTTAGGCCTCTCCAAGCCTATATAAGGAGTCCTCTTCATGGTGAGAGAGGAGGACATTGAAGGCATCAAACTTATGATCTCATAAGGGAGATAATCAGTGAAGCATAGTCATTTTGTTTGTGGATAATTTGAGCAAGGGGTTGGAAAAGGAGATCTTGGTGAGGCTCCTGCATCTACATCAAATGTTTGTAACTATTTCTATCAAGTTCTCATTAATACATGTTCTTGGCCTGTTTCCTTCAAGATTGTGTATGCCTACATGAACTTGTCTTTAATGGATAGATCTAGTTTCAGAATAATCATAGCAGAATAGGAAGCATTTTTTTTCTTTGATTGGATTGCAGGACCTGTTGAAGAGCTTGTGGATCGGAGCTCAACTTGAAACTGGGCGAGGAAAAACATCATAAAAGGGTACATCTTCTTCATCTTTTCTATAGATTAGTTTATCTAGGTTTAAATGGATGTCAGTGACCAAAGTTAGCACCTTTCTGTCTTAATCTTAGAGATTTAGGGTTCAAGAGGGAATCCACTTGTCCGCAGGGGGATTTTCCTGTAACACAAGAACTCCTAACCAAACTAGAAAATAGGAGAAATTGTTGGACACACAGATTCCTCACTTTTTCTGGAATAATTATTCTTGTTAAATCAATCATAATGGATAGGCCAATTTATTTGTTCTCTATGTTGGCAGTGCCCAAGTAAATCTATCATAAAATTTGATCTCTATAGAGAAAATTCCTATGGGGAGGACCGAAAAGAGAAAGAAAATGGGCCCTTGTATCCTGGGAAAAATTGTGTGAACCAAAGGCTTAAGGAGGTTTAGGGTTTAAAGACCCCCAAAAGTTGAGCCAGTCACTGGCTGATTTTTTTTTTTGGAGATGGATAAAAACCCAACAACACTATGTGCCAGGAGTTGGAAAGGAAAATATGCCAACGGAAACTCCCCTCAAGATTGGATTCAGCTAGAATGAGAAATACCAGGATCATTAATCTGGAACTACGCCTGGAAAAATAAATAGTTGGTCCGAAAGAAGAGTTTTTGGGAGCTGCATGATTGTCAGTCGACCATTTTTTGGGAAGATGCATGGGAGAAAAGGCCAACTCTAAGCTCAAATGAATGACTTCAGAAAATCAAAGAAATTATGTTAGGGGTTGTATAGATGAAAGTCGCTCAATACTGGGAGGATCACCCTCATCAAGGCTTGGGGGGTTCAAAATCTTGGACCATGCTGACAGATTTTCCTATAGAATGGAACAATTCCCCCATGTAGGTCATGAGGGAGGTTATAAAATATTACCCCCCCCCCAAAAGGAAGGGCCAGGACATCCTCGGATGGGGGGAAAAGGAGGATGGGAACTTCCACACCAAGGAATCCTACAAATAAGCCATGGGTCTGGGAATCGATCCCGATAACCCATTATGGTCCAAGGTCTTGAATCCCCATATATGGATGATATTTTCCACCTTCCTATGTCTAAATTCCAAAAAAAAATATCTAAATTGGGATAGGGTGACTAAGAGAGGGCTCGAAGGCCTGTTGATCTGTCTGCTATGTAATCAGATGGAAGAAACCCTTAACCATCTCCTCAATTTGTGCTTGTTGGATTTATAATTATGGGATAGAGGGGTTGCACTCTTCAAAATATTGGAATGCAACATATAAGACATCACAAAGACCATTGAATACTAGAGAATAGACCCATACTAGAATCCAATTATGAACCATGCATGGAAGCTTTTTCTAGGCCTCCTCCTTTGGAATATTTGGAAAACTAGGAATAAGAGAATCTTAAGAAATCGGGCCCCATATCTGGACATGCTATGGGAAGGGATTATAAACAAAATTTGGGAGACCATCGCCCAAATCCCTTGGAAATCGGAAGACCTCATTGCTTCAAGGAATGAGAAATCTATGTTAGCCATTTGGAGCCCCAGAGAAGGAAAGCTGCAAATGTCATAAACAAACAACCCATTTCAACATCAATCAGGGGGAGCGACTTGGGAGCCCCCCCCTCAGGCCTTATTGAAACTAAATTTTGAGGGGCATCCATGGGGAACCTAGGATTGGGAGGGGCTAGAGGAATATTTAGGGATTCCAAGGGAGAGATAGTGAGGTTGTATACAGTCTGTCTGGGACATACAACCAGCCATGGGGAAGAAATGGAGGGATTATTGGAAGTATTATAATGGGAAAATGTTCAGGGAGACACAACGATCATAGGTGAAGGTCATTCCAAACTGTTGGTTTAGGCACTAGGAAAAATCATTAATGGATCCCCACTAGACAAAGTCTAAAAAAATTGGATATTGTCGCCCTGGCTTGCATAGGTGGAAGTGACAATATAAGGCACATCGAGGATAATCCTAAGCCATGTTAGGAATCAAGCCAACGCAGTTTTTGACTACCTAGTAAAAATGGTACTGGATCAGGACCACAGAGAGTCCCAATGGAATTGGAGAGACATGGGTATGGGATAATTCAAGGATAAACTAACACACCTTAACCATCTCCACACCCAATGAATTGATAGGAAAAATGGCATTGGGCATGCCTTGAGTGGGTTGTTAGAAACCCAAGTGTAACCATGATCCACTTGGAGAGCTAGACACAAGTCTTGTCGACAACCAATGGAGAGGTATGGAACCCCACTTGCCATCATGGGAAATAAAGGAAGGAATTTATGAAAGGGCATCATAATAACCAAATATGGAACGCTAAGAAGATCAATGGGGGAAGATAGATCGAGCCGTACCCAGCCACTATAGGAGGAATTGTAGCAAGACGGGATCAGCCCAGACCCTGTAGGATTTGGTGTAGTAGGGGAAATAATGGAGAAGGAACAAACTCAAATAGACATGGAGAAGGAAAGGAAGAAAATATGAATATGGTAGAAACCATTAAAAATTTGTAGAAATATGTCCAAAGTCATAAAGTTGATAATGAAAGGCTTATGAAAGCCAAGGAGCAACATGAGGACTTCAACATGAAGTTAATGATCGATATTGTAGGGGTCCAATTTTCACTTTTTTCATGCGCCTCTTTATGAAACACTCAGTTTACTGGCCATTTTATTTTGGTTGTCTCTATAATGTAGTTCTTAGTATTTTGTTGGATGGTTTCCACTCTGTGGCACCCCTCATGATCTGAATAGGTGACATATTTATAATCCTTTCCATAATGATTTGAAGAAGTTCAGAGGAGAGAGGTCTAGTTTATAATTTTTATGGTAGCCTCCCGAGGTCCCACACTGTAAATCTTGTATATTTTAAATAGAAATATCATAGTCTCTTTTTGTTTTAAAAAAAATATTATGCATGCACATAAAAAACAAATTGTTGAAAATTTAACAATAATCTTGGATTTTGATATTATATTCATATTAGAAAATAAATTCATAACATTAAAATCCATTCAATATTGACAATTTCATGATCAAAATTCACAATTTCGAAATCAAAGTTAGAACTTTAAGATTTCAAAATTCAAACTTTTGAAATAAAAATTCATAATTTCTTAGTTTAAATTTTACTTATTAATCCAAAATTGATTATGAAGTTATGTTTTATTTAACTCGTTGAAATTATATATATATATATATATATAATTGAAATGATCTCTATTTGTATTTGTTAAGTTTTACAAAGAAATTAAATTTTTTTTAAGAGAGAGCGCATTTAATCCAATTTATAAATGTAAATGACCATTTATTTTCATTTAAATATTGATTAACAATTTGTATTAAATACCTAAATAAAAATCTCTCCAATTAGAAAAACAATGTTCATTATGTAATCTATGATTTAATAAATGACAAATTTGATGGAAACAATTAAATACATAAATAAAAATCTCTCCAATTAGAACAACAATGTCCATTATATTATGTATGGTTTAATAAATGACAAATTTGATGGAAACAATTGATTGTAAACTTGTTAAGGGAGAGAACCCTTAATTTTTGTTAAGGGAGAGAAATTTTAATTTAATTTAGAAATGTATATACACTATGTCTTTTACTTTAAATTAATTTTTTAACAATTTTTTATTAGAATTATAATTACTAAATTAGTATTTGTTTTAGAATTAGAATTAGAATTACTAAATTAGTATTTGTTTTAGAATTATAATTATATTTTCTAATTAAGGGAAAAAACTTTTAATTTAATTTATAAATATATATAAAAACTAATATATATGGGTGGATTATTCCATGAAAATTTTCACGTTTTTATTATTTTCATGTTTTTTTTTAAATAGGGTGGGATTTTCATTGATATTTTCATGAAAGTTCATCGATATTGTCACGAATAGGTTTTTTAACTTGGGTAGGATTTTCGTCGCTATTGCCACGAAACTTCATCGCTATTGTCACGAAAATTTTGCCTATCTCAAAAAGCATCTGCTAAGTAGGTCACCCAACCCAAACCGCATCATCTGTTGACCGGCCATTGTTCGAGTGGTGGAAACACGCCCTTACCTGACATTAAGAGACTTTGTGACACAATTTCTATAGTTGCAACATTGTTCGTGGCTTTTGTTTGAACTGATTATTTTTTCCGCCACCCACCGGTTGAACAAATCCAATTCTCGATCTACATAGCTCTGATTTTGAACTTGCAAGGTTATTATGTTTTTTTATCGATGTACTCATTTAACTTGTAAATTTTAGTTCAAATGTCGAAATTTCATGTAGCTTGTTTTTTCCTTGATAATATATTATATGTGTAGTACCATATTTCATGTCATTGGTTTTTGGATCTAGTTAGTATATTCTATGGAAATTCATGTGAAATGTCAAGAAAAATATTTTCTGAAGAAGTATTTTAAGAAGAGGAAAAATCACTCCATCAATAAGTCAATTCAAACATTAAAAACATATGCCATTATCAGTATAGATTAATTTGAGCCAGTTACTTATATAAATTTATTCCTTATTACAAAACCATCAACTCATAACAACTTTACTGATTGGACTAATGTTTGAAATAAAAAGTTATGGAAAAAAAATCCTCTTAAGTCCAATTCTATCCCTTAGAGACCTTGTTAGCTCTCTAACATTTGTGTTTTTATGATGTTAGGTTAGTCTAGTATAGCATATAACATTAATGTCATATTAATGTTATATTTTTAGTCTAGTATTAGGTTAGGTTAGTCACATAACATGGTATTCTTATATGTGATGTTGTTTCTCTCAATTTTTGATCCAGGTGGATATTGGTGGCCACCCACCTTTTTCAACTAGCTCAAAATAGTTTTCTTATAATTTTGGCAATTTACTATTTTTAGCAGTTATAACTTATGGGGCAATTTTGAGGGCCTAAATGAAGGTTTTTTGGGATAGATCTTCTGAATAATAACCAAAGGCATTATTGAGCCCCCAAAATGAATCTCCTCACTGATACCTTTCCAATGGGCTATCATATGCCTAAAACAGAGATCATATGCAAAAGTTACGACCCCGAGAAGTTGATATACTAACTGACCCAAACGGGGCCCACATGAATTTTGGTGCTTCATCTCCTAGGGTTAGGTTTTTGGATGTCTAGGGTTTTTGGAATCCCTATTTATTGTAAAAATGCCTTCAAAGCCTCATTGTAATCATCTTCTTTCTAATGAGCATAACCGTCACATCTCTTCTCATAGATAAGCTGCCACCATTCCAACAAGCTTGTTTCCACTGCATTTTACAGTTTCATCTTATTTCCTTATTGAATAGAAAACCAATTTTACTGTATCTATGTTATTTTGTGTTAAGCACCTGTTAATAATTTGTATTCATTTCATTCTTCTAATAAAATCTAGATCAATGGTATCAAAGCGGTCTTCTCCTTGTTGTCTTAATGCATGTCCCCAACAAGGTCAGAGTACAAAGAGTTGGGTCTCGAGCTTGTTTCTCTTGAGGAAAAAATCTCTCGCACACCCAAGTGACCTCTGATGGAAAGAGAAAATAAAGATGATGAGACAAGAGATCCTTTCAAATTTTTTATTGAGGAAGCCTTCATGCAACAAAGGAATAAGATGATGGATAGTTTCATGCAAATCCTTCGGCAGCTACCAACAGGCGACACATCTTGTTCGAGAAGAGGCGTCACCCCCTTCAAGGTACAAATAAACTTTGATATTCCTATATTTGAAGGTTATATAGATGCAGATGTTGTAGACAAGTGGTTGAATCTACTAGAAGGGTATTTTTTTGTCCATAACTTTTCGAATAGAGAAAAGGTTACTTTTGTGCTCCTCAAAGCCATTCCCCATGCCAAAGATTGGTGGGAAAATTTATGTGAGAAAAAGGAAATAGAGGAACCCTCATTATTTATAGTCACGACCACTTGGGATTCCTTCAGGGATTCTATTAAGGAACAATACTACCCTATCAAAAGTTATGACAACTTGTATACCAAATGGACCACACTGCGGCAAGAAAGAGACCAAGCAGTGTCAGTTTTCATGAATATCTTTCATACCGTGTGCACCAAGTTCGGTATCAAAGATTCATAGAGACATCTAGTGCTCAAGTATCATGGTGCTCTACATATATACATCCAAACTGAAATGGAATTTTTGGACATCTCATCCTTGGGCACGCCCTACTGATATGTCATCAAAATCGAGCAGAAGCTCAAATAAAAGATGCGGCAATTTGGGCCTGGGAACCCCACACAACAAAAGCCAAGAAATGGCAGCCCTAACCCACAAAACAAAGGATAGATCAAAGATGGACAGTATCAGGACAACTAGTCCAAAACGTAAGCAAAGAAGGACACCACAAAGACAAAGAAAGATACCGGGAAGTGGTGCGACTTCCATAAGAGCCCTTGGCATAACACTGTTGATTTTCTCTCAAAGAAGTCGCTGGTGGGCGAAGTGAAAGCCTCTGAATCAGATGCAGGTTCAGACTCTGAGCTAGAACCAGAAAGGGGAAGATGGATCATTGACGCGGAACCCAGTGCCACCGTTACTACCACCAAGCTCCATCCTGGTGAACCAGATGAGCCAGAAGAAGGAGAATGCCTCTTCCATTCACAGATGTGGGCAAAAACCACCCCACTGCAATTCATCATGGATAGCAGTAGCCAGAATAACCTCATCTCAACAGAGGTAGTCAATCGGTTGGCCCTATCGACAACACCACACCCACAACCCTACACCATTGGGTGGCTCTGCCAAGGAAGCGATCTCCACGTCAGCCAATAGTGTCTATTGTCGTATGACATCAAGCCCTTCAAAGACGAGGTAGTGTGTGATGTTGCTCCTCTCAAAGTTTGTGATGTTCTTTTGGGCCAACCTTATTTATGGAAATGTCATGTTGTATATGAGTCTAAGACTCGTAGTGTTATTATTACTTTGAACAGGAAATTGTATAGGATACCTGAGGCAATCCCACCTAGTGATATTTCCTTGATATTTGTTAAGAAATGCAGGAAGGTCATATCTCAGATAGGGAAGTTTGTCTTCTTCATGATTCACTCTCAGAATAAGCCAAATATCACAGCCACATCCAGGGTTTATGCGACCGACCTCTTCACACAATAGAAACAAGTAGATAAGGTCATGGAAGAATACTTAGATATATTCTCCTCACCTATCAGGGTACCTCTGCACTGCCAAGTCAAGCACCCCATCGATCTGACCCCCGACGCATCGCTGCCCAATGGGCCAGTCTATTGTCGCTCTTTATTAGAGAATGAGGAGATCAAGCGATAGATCCAAGAACTTCTCTATAAGGGGCACATTCATCCCAGCTCATCACCTTACGAGAGCCCAATCATGTTCATACAGACGAAATATGGAACCTAACGAATCTCCATTGATTATCGGGCTCTTAATAAAATCACAGTCATAAACTGGTACCTGATTCCTTGAATCGACGACCTCCTTGATCAACTTACGGGGGAAAAATACTTCAGTAAGATTGATCTGAAGTCTGGCTACCACCAGGTCCCAATAGAACAAACAGATGTATGGAAAACCACCTTCAATTCAAAGGAATTCCTTTTGGAATGGTTCGTCATGCCCTTTGGCTTGAAAAATTCTTCAGCCACTTTCATGAGGATTATGGACTATATCCTGCAAGCATTCACCAATACTTTTGTAGTGGTGTATCTGGATGACATTCTCATTTACAGAAAGACTTGGTCTGAACACTTGCTGCATATTCAGCAGGTTTTGCACACCCTGCGACAGCACAAGCTATATGCTAACTTGGAAAAATCCTCCTTCAGCATGGACAGGGTCCATTATCTGGGCTACATAATTGATTAGCATGGTGTACATATGGATCCAGCCAAGATACAATTCATCTGTGACTAGCTATCCCCAACCACACTCATTGAGCTTTGGAGCTTCTTGGGCCTAGCCAATTTCTACTGTAGGTTCGTGTTGGGATTCTCCCATATTGCATGGGCCCTTAGCCAAATAACCAAGGGTGGTGGTAAGGATAAATTTACATGGGGATGGTCCCAACGACAAGTGTTCGATGATTTGAAGCATCGCTTCTGCTCAACCCCAGTACTTTCACTACCATACCTGCAACAGCCCTTTGAGATCGAGACTGATTCTTCATACTATGCAGTGGGTGTCGTTCTCACTCAGCACAACCACCCTGTGACCTATCATAGTGAGACACTATTAGATGTTGTCCGTAAGTACCCTACTTATGAAAAATAAATGTACTCCATTGTACAAGCCTACCACCAATGGAGACATTATATTCTTGGGAAGGAGACAATCATCCACATTTATCATAACCCACTATAGTTCATGCAGACACAAGGAAAATTGTAGAATGGTCACCATCAAAAGTGGTCCACATGCTTGCAGAAATTCCACCTCAACATCAAGTATAAAACAGGAAGCACCAATCGCATCGTTGATTGCCTCAGCAGACTATCAGTCGCAGAACTCACCACGGTGCTAGACTCCTATGGCCATGAGACCTTTGGATGGCCCCAAATATATGAGACAAACCCAGAATTTTCCACCACCTACCAAATGTTGGGTGAAAACGCAGTTGTCGATAATTTCCATCTTCAGGATGGGTTATTGCGTCATCTGGGCCATATCTGTCTTCCATCAAGCGAGCGAGCGAAGCTGATCTAGGAATCCCACTATAGTCAGGTGGCATAACACTTCGATGTCAAAAAGACAGAGGCGATGCTACATAAACATTTATTTTGGCTGAAAATTCGACAGGAGGTCAGGAAGTATATCAGGTCCTGCACTGCCTGCACTACTGCCAAACCGACCACTAAGAAACATGGCATGTACACCCCTCTTCCTACTCCTGACAAGCCATGGGAATCCATCTCAATGGACTACATGTTGGGCCTCTCTTCCACCAAATGAGGAAATGACTGTGTTTTTGTGGTTGTTGATCGCTTTTCTAAGATGGAAATTATGGTTTCCCGCAAGAAGAACATCACAGGAAAGGCCACTGCCAAGCTCTTCTTTGAATGAGTCTAGGTACATTTTGGAATTCCACAAATCATTGTCTCATATCGGGACAGTCGATTTCTCAACACATTTTTGTCGAGCCTCTGGTCACTAGTGGACACCAAGCTCACCAAATCCACGACCTTCCACCCCTAGACAAATGGCCAAATTGAGGTCGTCAATCGAATGATTGTGCATATCCTTCACATGTATAATTAAAATCACCCTCGCACATGGGATGAGAGCCTTCCCTATGTCCAACATAGATACAACTGAGACCTACATAGCTCAACCAACCACAACCCCTTTCAGGTGGGGTTGGGATTCCAACCATTGGGTCCCATAGATGTTGCACTTCCCCTTGTGGTCACCTCGACCGACTCATCTCCTACTCCAACTCAAGCTGAAAAAGCCACCCGGTTCATTGAGTGGATCCATCACATCCGCCAACTGTTTTAGGATATCCTACAGAAGTCCAATGACAAGTACAAGTAGTTCCATGATCAACATCAGGTGCCACATAAGTTTTAGGTGGGAGACAAAGTTTGGTTGTACTTGCAGAAAGAACGCCTTACAGGACCCCATCAGAATATTCGCCCACTCCATTATGGGACGTACACCATCACCAAGCCTATGGGGGATAATTCTTTTGAGCTCAACATTCCTCCTTTCCTTGGCCTTCACCCAGTGTTCAACGTGGATCTCCTTCACCCTTATTTCCCACTATTATTGGACACCTCAGACATAGTAGAGAAACTGACACCAACAAATATCAACCCTGATTGCATACAAAAGGCATCCAATGATCATATTTTTGACACACATATCAAGGGCACTTGACAACAAAGGATCCATCTTTATCGAGTCATGAAAGCAAGGCAGCTCTTGCACCAAGGCAAGTGGTTCACCCGGGGCTAAATTCAACATAAAATTCCTCATTTGATGGGGGAAATCAATGCAATGGAGACCATTTATTCCTAAGGAGGGTGGATTGATCTAGTTGGATATCGATGGCCACTCTCCTTTTTCAACTGGCTCAAAACAATTTTCTAACAATTTTGGCAATTTACTATTTTTAGCAGTTTTAACTTCCGCGGCCATTTTGAGGTCCTAAATGAAGGTTTTTTGGGATCGAGCTTCTGAATGATAGCTGAAGGCATGATTGAGCCCCCAAAATGAATCTCCATGATGATAAATTTCCAACAGGCTATAATACACCTAATACGGAGATCATATGCAAAAGTTAATATCCTGGGAAGTTGATGTGCTAACTTACCCAAATGAGGCCCACATGACTTTTGGCGCTTCATCTCCTAGGGTTAGTTTTTGGGATGTCTAAGGTTTTTGGCATTCCTTTTTATTTTAAAAAGGTCTTCAAAGCCTCATTTTAATCATCTTCTTGCGAATGAGCGTAGCCATCACATCTCTTCTCAGAGATAAGCTGCCACCATTCCAGCAAACTTGTTTCTGTTGCATTTTACAGTTTCAACTTATTTACTTATTGAATAGAAAACCAATTTTACTGTATCTCTATTATTTTGTGCTAAGCTCCTGTTAATAATATGTAGTCATTTCGTTCTCCTAATAAAATCCAGATCATTTTTTTATAATCACACACAATTCTAGATGTAGTGATTAACTCTAGTTTGTAGTTGATGTAACTTGTTTATACACTATTATTAAGGAGTAGCTTGTAGTGCACCTTTTCGGCTACCATAGCTTAATCGCTCTTTAAAGGATACTATAACACCACTTGGTACATAAATCATATAGGCATTATATAATAACATGCATTTAATCAAGAGATTCAATTAAACTCAGAGTAAACATAAGATTTTCTACTATAATTAACAATCAATAGCATTTAACATTAATTCATACACACAGCGGAATTCATGATAACATAAGCAGCACAGTCATGCAAAACATTATTAGAGCATAATCAGATACTTATCTTTTTAACAGTGGTAGACTCCACCAACCAAGTGCAGACCTTCCACGAACCTCCCAGCCTTAGACCGCACTGCTCATCAGCTCAGCAGTGAGTCACCCACAATTTGGGACTAAGCTCCACCCCAAAACAAGGAATCCTAGGCTAGGTTGAGGTTACAGGGAAAACATCATAGAAAATCTGGAATGATTCTTCCCAAGATGCCATCTTACACCCACTACTACCAAACTCTCACTCCCCACATGCCTGTTCTGCCCGGGAGTATGCACCTTCACAAAAAGAGTTCATCGGTGCTAACCTCCCTCTCTGGGTCTCAGCAACAGGCTGGATCAGGAAGTCTTAGAGACTGAAGCTAGTGTTGGACACTCTCTAGAAGAAACCTCTTCCAACAACAACCACCTCCCTCACCTAGGGAGAGATCACACACAGGCTCAATCACAACTTGTGTTGTCCATCAAGCCACGTGTTTTCCAGCTCTACGTGGTCACCATAGCCAACCGAAAATACAAACACATCCTCTCAAACAGGCTTAGCAATGGCTCGAGGCCTCACAGTGATGGTTCACGAGAATGCATGATGAGTAATTCCCTCATGGTCGACACAGACTCCACGGCTCAAAACGAAGGTGAAATCGACTCTTTAGAAACAAACACAGGCTTCTCGGCTCACAGAATAGAGGTGTACAGGGATTTACAGAGCCAAACAGAGGCTTTCCAACTGGTTCAAAAATGGCGGAATGGTTCAGGGTCACTACTTCGGAATAGATCCTCCACTCATGGGTTTGATCAGTCGAAGAGAGGATGCACATGGATTATCAAAGACAACATAGGATTTTCGACTCTCAGGAATGCACGAGGATTTCTTTGTAGGAGTCGAGTTAGTCGTACTATCCAGGGCTCCATACGCGTTCAGGCAATCAGGTAGAATGGAGGAGGAATCCTTCTCATGGCTCATCCTAGCCATTTTATTCACATGTGCCAGGGTTGACACTTGTCACCCATGGAACTGCATGTGTTCCACCCACAAGCATCACCCTTGTACGTCCTCCTCTTGCCAGAAACTTAGGATAAAACATAAAATGCACATGTATTTTTGGGATAATATTAAAATATTATTTCCAGGATTAAGCCCCCTAGGCTTAGCCCCTAGGCTCAACACTTAGCCTCTTTCTCACCTTCCAGCCCCTAATTCATTACCTTCTCTATGGAAGCTCAGTCCCCCTTCACTCATTCATCGGGGTCGATCTGCACCTGGCGGTGTTTACAATTTTATTAAATGCTCTGCATACATACAAGTACAAAACCAGGCCCTTGGCTTCCAACCCTTAGGCTCTCTATCCTAACAATCACATAAGCCCATCGGCTTATACAAACTTGGCTCACCAGCCTATAACACATAATTACAATTTCTTTCAGAACATGGTTTGGAACGGGGCTCAGCCTTGGGGACACTACAATCCCCCTCCCCTTATTTTTGCACTGTCATCAGTGCAACTTTACACAGCATCGGCAAGCTTTTCAAAAATTTTCAGAAAGATGTGGGTACTCTACCCGCATAACATCTGCATGCTCCCATGTCACATCCTCGGGACCATACCAGGTCCACTGGACCTTTATAGGCTCTATGGCTCGATTCTGGAGCTATTTTCTTTTCCTGTCCAATATGCGCACAGGATGCACTTGCAGGACACCTTCTGGTTCCACCTGAACCACATTCCAATCAATAACATGATTAGCATCAGGGACATATTTCTTAAGTAGTGAAGCATGAAACACATTATGTACAGTCATAGATGTAGGTAATGCAAGCATGTATGCAACTGGCCCAATCCTTTCCAGGATATCAAATGGCCAACAAAATCTTACCGCCAATTTGGTGCAACTTCCCAATTTTAGGGAACTCCTGTTAGTTTTCACTTTCAAGAAAACATGGTCACCCACTTTCAATTCTCTGTGGTTTCTGTTACTATCACCGTAACTTTTCTGCCTATCCTGGGCAGCTTTCAGATTCTATTTAATTTTTATCATTTGATCTTCCATCTCTTTGAGTAGTTCAAGCCCAATGACTACTCTATCTGTTGGATTATCCCAGCTCACTGGAGTGTTTCACTTTCTTCCATAAAGTGCTTCGAATGGGCTCATCTTCAATGATGCATGATACCCATTGTTGTAGGCAAATTATACCAAATGCAGGTAATCTTCCCACCTTAATGATTTATCCATCACATAAATTCTCAGTATGTCTTCTATTACCCTGTTCACCCTCTCTGTCTGACCATTAGACTCAGGATGATATGCTGTACTAAAGTTCAGATTCGTTCCGAATCCTTTGAACAGTCCTTTCCAGAAATTTGAAGTGAATTTCGGGTCCCTATCAGACACAATCGTCTTATGAATTTCGTGCAAGTGTGCAACTTCTTTTAAAAAGATATCAGCAACATCAGCTGCCCTATGGGTGGTTTTAAGTGGAATAAAATGTGTGGCTTTAGTAAGCTTGTCCACCACCACCATGATTGAATCATGTTACTTGCTTGTTCTAGGTAGTCCGGTGATAAAATCCATTGTTACCACATCCCATTTCCATTCAGGAATGGGTAAAGGCTGCAACAACCCTGTTGGGTGCCTATTCTCAGCCTTAACCTTTTGGCACTCCATACATCTGGTGATGTATTCAATGATTTCTTTCTTCATACCCGACCAAAAATACTAGCTTTTGATTACTACCACAGTCTTTTGATATCTAGGATGTCCAGCATAAGCCACGTTATGCATTTCTTTTAGAATTGCCAGCTTCAATTCTTGGACATTGGGTACATACACTATGTTTTTATACAAAAGTAAGCCATCAATTCCCAAGGTGTAACTTCCATGGACCTGTGGTCTCTCACACTGCTGTAACTTTGCTACAAGACCTCTGTACTGCAAATCAGTATTTGCAGCTTCCAAAATTCTGTCTTTCATCTCAGTCCTATACATGCTAATGGTTGTAGCATGTAATTTGTGCACTTTTCTGCTAAGTGCATCAACCACCTTATTTTCTTTCCCTTTGATATGATTGATATCAAAGTCATATTCACACAGGAACTCCATCCATATGATTTTCCTGGAATTTAAAGTTGGCTGATCAAATAAATATTTTAGACCGTTGTGGTCTATTCTCAACTCGAATCTTTTGCCCATGAGGTAATGTCTCCATTTCCTCAATGTGTGGATGATTGCTGCCAGCTCTAAATCATGAGTGGCATAATTCCTTTCATGCTCTTTCATCTTTCGAGACTCATAACAAATTACAAATCCCTCTTGGCTGAGAACTCCTCCCAACCCCTCCTTACAAGCATCGATGCACACTACATAATCCTTATTTGGATCTACAATCTTTAGGATTGGAGCACTAGTTAGCAGTTGCTTCAATCGCTGGAAACTGCTCTCACATTCTTCAGTCCACTGAAACTTCTTCTCCTTCCTTTGCAAGGAAGTGACAGAATGAGCTATCTTTGAGAATCTGGCTATAAACCTTTTGTAGTAACCTGCCAAACCCATAAAAGATATAACTTCTACCACATTCCTTAGCGCTGACCATTCTCGGATGGCCTCAACCTTTTCAGGTTCCACAATGATCCCCTCTTCTAAAATAATATGTCCCAAGTAATGGATCTGCCTTTGATAAAATGAGCACTTGCTCAGTTTTGCGTACAACTGGTGTTCTCCCAACACCTGCAGCACCATTCTCAGGTGTTTCTCATGTTCTTGCTCTATCTTAGAATACACCAAGATATCGTCCAGGAAGACTATGAAAAACTTGTCCAAATAATCTCTGAACAGTCCATTCATTAAGCACATGAAAACAACAGGTGCGTTTGACAATCCAAATGGCACCACTATGAACTCATAATGACCGTACCTTGTTCTAAAGGAGGTCTTGTTGATGTCCTCATCATTTATTCTCACTTGGTGATATCCAAATCTGAGATCTATTTTTGAAAATATTTTCGCATCCTTCA